>CM019069.1:11522552-11590052 GCA_009667805.1 Leptobrachium leishanense | reverse complement strand
CACAGGAGCTTACAATCTAGAGGAGCAGAGGGTCCGGCTCACAGGAGTTTACAATCTAGAGGAGCAGAGGGTCCGGCTCACAGGAGCTTACAATCTAGAGGAGCAGAGGGTCCGGCTCACAGGAGCTTACAATCTAGAGGAGCAGAGGGCCCGGCTCACAGGAGCTTGCAATCTAGAAGAGCAGAGGGCACCCAGGAGTTTACAATCTAGAGGAGCAGAGGGCACCCAGGAGTTTACAATCTAGAGGAGCAGAGGGCACCCAGGAGCTTACAATCTAGAGGAGCAGAGGACACCCAGGAGCTTACAATCTAGAGGAGCAGAGGGCACCCCGGATTTTACAATCTAGAGGAGCAGAGAGCCCCCAGCTCACACATGGATTTGCCCCCAGCTCATGGATTTGCCCCAGCTCATGGATTTGCCCCAGCTCACACATGGATTTGCCCCAGCTCACACATGGATTTGCCACAGCTCACACATGGCTTTGCCCCCAGCTCATGGATTTGCCCCCAGCTCATGGATTTGCCCAGGTCATGGATTTGCCCCCAGCTCATGGATTTGCCCAGGTCATGGATTTGCCCCCAGCTCATGGATTTGCCCCCAGCTCATAGATTTGCCCAGCTCATGGATTTGCCCCAGGTCATGGATTTGCCCCCAGCTCATGGATTTGCCCAGCTCGTGGATTTGCCCCAGGTCATGGATTTGCCCAGCTTACACATGGATTTGCCCCCAGCTCATGGATTTGCCCCCAGCTCATGGATTTGCCCAGCTCATGGATTTGCCCCCAGGTCATGGATTTGCCCCCAGGTCATGGATTTGCCCCCAGCTCATGGATTTGCCCCCAGCTCATGGATTTGCCCAGTTTACACATGGATTTGCCCCCAGCTCATGGATTTGCCCAGTTTACACATGGATTTGCCCCCAGCTCATGGATTTGCCCAGCTCATGGATTTGCCCCAGCTTACACATGGATTTGCCCAGCTCTCACCTGGATATTGCTCCAGGCCTCCAGCTCCGGCAGGGGTTGAGGGGACCCAGATGCCGGGCAGCGCGGGAGTGCCTGCCCGGTCCTGAAGAGTCCGTCCTGTTGAAGGGGATGCGGCTGCGTGGCATGCGTGCGCAGGTCATGCGGTCCGGCCAGTCAGGTGGTACAGAGACTCAGTACCACCTGATTAGCCGGACCACGTGACCGGCTGCGCCTGCACGCAGCCGCTTCCCTTTAACAGGACGGACTCTTCAGGACCGGGCAGGCACTCCCACGCTGCCCAGCATCTGGGTCCCCGGCTCAAATCTCGGGGGGGGGGGCAATTGCCCCGTTGCCCCCCCTGGATCCGCCCCTGATGCACGCCCAGTGCCGTCTAGCGCAAAAATCTTTCCACATGCAGTCTTTTTTCGAGATTCAGCCCATCAGAATTAAGAACCACACCTGTCTCACGTTAAGAAATTGCGTCTGCCACTGTCAATCCGAGCACATATACTGCAACAATAATACATGCACACACAACTTCATCCATTGTATTGGTTTGGTATGATTTGAATGGGCCGCTGTGCTTTGGTGCATTTATTTTTATGGGCTTGGATATTTGGGGTTAGCCAGGTTGTTCAGATATGCCATTAGCACCAGCTTTAAGGAGTTCCTAAAATGATGCGCGCAAAGGCCATGCAGTAATTACTGCGAAATAGGTTGTAATACCATCCCCGTACCAGCGCACATTCGCATTTGCCCTCACAATGCTAAGTATAGGAACACGCAGTACAGTAAGCTCACGCAGGGTTCGTGAAGGTTCACCTGCGGTAGACTATTGCACGTGGTTGTTGCGCTGACTATGTAATACAGGATTCAGCGCAAATGGTTTTACCCCACGCATCAATGATTTTTTGCACCAGCGCAAACATTTGCATGAAGATTGTAATTTAGCCCTAATAGTGGAATAGGTATGGTCAAGTAAGGTAAACAAACAGAGAGGACAGATCATAGACCCATAAAATCACACAGATAAGCATCATGGTGAGCGTCTGATGATGGTGCCTAGGAGGAATAAGTAAAGCACCCAACTTAAAAAAGAAACAGAAGAAAGAAAAAAACAAAAGAGAGAAAAAAAACATATAAACCAAGTACAATGCTAAATGTTACATGACATTATGATAGTTTGTTAAAAAGAGTCCACATTGAGTCCTTCTTTTATGGTGTTAAAATATGTGATTATTTTCCTTTCAAATGTCTATCTACATACTGTATCTCTCTATATCTATCTATCTATTATCTATTTAACTATCTATCTATCTATCTACCTATCTATACATATATACTGTATAGTATATCATACTATCTATCCCATATCTATCTATCCATCCATATCTATCTATTTATCTATCCATCTAGCCCATATCTATATATACACTATATTGCCAAAAGTATTCGCTCACCCATCCAAATAATCAGAATCAGGTGTTCCAATCACTTCCATGGCCACAGGTGTATAAAATCAAGCACCTAGGCATGCAGACTGTTTTTACAAACATTTGTGAAAGAATGGGTCGCTCTCAGGAGCTCAGTGAATTCCAGCGTGGAACTGTGATAGGATGCCACCTGTGCAACAAATTCAGTCGTGAAATTTACTCGCTCCTAAATATTCCACAGTCACCTGTCAGCTGTATTATAAGAACGTGGAAGTGTTTGGGAACGACAGCAACTCAGCCACAAAGTGGTAGGCCACGTAAACTGACGGAGCGGGGTCAGCGGATGCTGAGGCGCATAGTGTGAAGAGGTCGCCAACTTTCAGCAGAGTCAATCGCTACAGACCTCCAAACTTCATGTGGCCTTCAGATTAGCTCAAGAGCAGTGCGCAGAGAGCTTCATGGAATGGGTTTCCAGGGCCGAGCAGCCGCATCCAAGCCATACATCACCATGTGCAATGCAAAGCGTCGGATGCAGTGGTGTAAAGCACACCGCCACTGGACTCTAGAGCAGTGGAGATGCGTTCTCTGGAGTGACGAATCATGCTTCTCCATCTGGCAATCTGATGGACGAGTCTGGGTTTGGCGGTTGCCAGGAGAACGGTACTTGTCTGACTGCATTGTGCCAAGTGTAAAGTTTGGTGGAGGGGGATTATGGTGTGGGGTTGTTTTTCAGGAGCTGGGCTTGGCTCCTTAGTTCCAGTGAAAGGAACTCTGAATGCTTCAGCATTTCAAGACATTTTGGACAATTCCATGCTCCCAACTTTGTGGGAACAGTTTGGAGCTGGGCCCTTCCTCTTCCAATATGACTGTGCACCAGTGCACAAAGCAAGGTCCATAAAGACATGGATGACAGAGTCTGGTGTGGAATAGGGATGAGCTGTTCGGTTCGATCAGTTTGGAGTTCGATTCAAACATCAGCAGTTCGAAAGTTCGCGAACTTCAACCTTTTTGGCGTGTTCGGTTCGAGTTCGAAAAAAAATAAAATTGAAAAAAGTATAAAAAATGCTTAAAAAATACTAAAAAATCTAGAAATAAAGAGACTCTTTACTGCAGAATATTATAAGCAACGGTTTATTAGATATTGAATTAAAAACTAATGTCTAGGTGCAAAGATTCTCACCTCTAAATGACCTGTGCTCTCAAACGGCGTAAACAACAGGTGTTTATTTAGTGGTTGGAAATAACATGTGCTTCTAATTAGTCCGGTATCATGAATTTGATACATTGTATGCAGACTGAGAGTGCTAGGTGTCGTGTGTGGGTCTGTGATGGTGATGTTTCCATACATCCTACAAATCCGCCACTTCACTAGCAGGTTATGGTGACCTCCTAGGCACGATATTTGAAGTAATTTTTCGTTTTTATTTTTAACCCTTATTTTATGGAAAACTCACTGTTCCTTTAACCCTTTCACTGCTGAGTCATTTCACCGCTGTGTGCAGAGCTCATTTTTACTGCTTTCGCTCATCATGTTTAAACGCGATTTGAAGCCACATTTTATTATACGACCCAGACATATTATATATCGTTCATTCCGGCAGACTCGGCAGATTCATAATATATCATTTTTATATGTATACGTCATGTTCTGCCTGTATATTATAACAAAAAATGCAATAAAACTTGAATTTTTAATCATCTGCAGTGTGTAAAGTGTTTTTTTTCACCTTTTATCACATGAACATTTGCGGTTATATTATCTATGGGGTGCGCTTGTACAAAAATTAGAAATGGGACTTATTCAATTTTTTGGGGGGAATTATGTGAATTTTAGCAAACGCACACCATAGAAAAAAATCATTAGTGCAGCCTCATTGTTCACATTATAATTGAAATGTGAACAATATTGCTGCATTAATAAAAACAACACACAAAAAAAAATACATGTTTTTTTTATTTTTATTTTTTTACTTTCTACCTGGTCATGCTGGATATCGTTCAAAAGGCCATGCTCTGGCCTTTCGATTGACACCCTCCACGACCCCTTACCTGCCACGGTTCTGGAGATATCAGGGTTCAAACGAACCCCCTATCTCCACCAGGGGATTCCGGGCGTCTGAGGACGCTGAAGTCAGAACGCCGCGGGACCCCGGACAGAGAGGTGAGTATCTCCGCCAGGGGTCCCGCAAAGCTGATGACGTGTGGGACACGTCCTCAATCAGCATACAGCGGGAGTAACTGAGGACGTGTCCCACACGTCGTCAGCAGTGAAGGGGTTAAAAACGTCTTTTTTTAAAACTATTTGTCCTTGTTTCCTGTCCCCCAGGGCACTACCCAGACATTGTTTTTAAATGTTTGTATACATCCTAGAAATCCGCCACTTCACGGGCAGGTTATGGGGACCTCCTAGGCACAATATTTGAAGGAATTTTTCATTTTTATTTTTAACCCTTATTTCACGGAAAACTCATTGTCCCTTTAAAAACTTATTTTTTTTACTTTTTGTCCTTGTTTACTGTCCCCCAGGGCACTACCCGGACCCCCATACACCTTTTATGGCAAATATATAGCATATATGCCCTCTTGAAGGGCACTCTAAAAATCGAACTTTGAGTCCCATTGACTTGTATTGAGTTTGTGTTCGTGTTCGAGTTTGAATTCAAACTATTGAAAAGTTCGAGTTCGAATGCGAACCGAACTCGGGGTTTTTTCGGCTCATCCCTAGTGTGGATGAACTTGACTGGCCTGCACAGAGTCCTGACCTCAGCCCAATAGAACACCTTTGGGATGAATTAGAGCGGAGACTGAGAGCCAGACCTTCTCGTCCAACATCATTGTGTGACCTCACAAATGCGCTTCTGGAAGAATGGTCAAAAATTCCCATAAACACCCTCCTAAACCTTGTGGAAAGCCTTCCCAGAAGAGATGAAGCTGTTATAGCTGCAAAGGGTGGAGCGACGTCATATTGAACCCTATGGATTAGGAATGGGATGTCACTTAAGTTCATATGCGAGCCAAGGCAGGTGAGTGAATACTTTTGGCAATATAGTGTATATCATACTATCTATCCGATAACTTTCTGTCCATCTATCATTCTGTCTATCTCATATTCTCATATCTATCTAGCTGTCCCATATCTATCTATCTATCTATCTATCTATTATATTTATCTCATGTTTTTCTTTCTTTCTCTCTCTCTCTCTCTCTATCTCTCTCTATATATATATCATTTCTATCTATCTCATATCTATCTATCTCTCTCTCTTTCTCCATGCATTTATATGCTCTCCTCTTTCTAACTATCTATCCACTGTTTTACTACTAGATTATGTATTATCGCTGGTAGGCCGTGCATCAAGATGAGGTATTTAAAATTTCCAACCTTGGAATGTGGAATTATCACTGCCTGAAATCCTGTGTAGACATTTTATTGTGTGTTATTATGTGTATGTGTTACTCTTTGTTCGCAATCTTATTCTATGTTTGATCTGATTGAAATACTTGTAAACCATTGTTAATGCAGTGAAAGAATTGCAATTGTTTTTAAAAATACATTTGAAAATATAAAATACATGTTAATGCTTAATAATAATAATAATAATAAACCCGCTGAGATCTCGAAATAGAACAAACTCAGTTAATGTTACTCTATGTTATTAAACAGCTGAAAATCAGCATAACCTTAAATGGCCGTTTAAACGAAGCTATAGCTATGCTGGGAAGTTGCGGTATTACTCACCGCAGGATGCGACTGGAGACATTTTTGACAATGTATGGAATCCTAGATGTATAAATTATAAAGTTTAGTCCACACTGCTGATTTGGAAATAATATGATCCCCCTCTGGTCTTCTGCACATAAACATTAGATTTGCTCTGTTGGACGTACAACCGGGTCGGAATTGTACCAACAAACTCCAAAAAAACTATGAATCCACATCCAAGCCTTCCCTCCTAGCATTGCAGAGTGGCCTGTGGTCGAAGATTATAATCACGTCTTCCCAATATAAGAAAACCAGACGCTAGAGCAGCAGGGAGAGTATACAGTCTAATCCAATCATTTAGAAAATGCTGGATCTGATTAAAAACAAAAAGCCTTTATTAATTGATTTTGAATGTAATCGCCTGGTGGAGCTGTAAGTATCAGAGGCAGCGTGGTGGAGGTATAAGTATGAGAAGCAGTGTGTTGGAGGTGTAAGTATCAGAAGCAGCGTGGTGGAGGTGTAAGTAAGAGAAGCAGTGTGGTGGAGGTTTAAGTATCAGAAGCAGTGTTGTGGAGGTGTAAGTATCAGAAGCAGTGTGGTGGAGGTGTAAGTATCAGAAGCAGTGTGGTGGAGGTATAAGTATCAGAGGCAGCATGGTGGAGGTATAAGTATGAGAAGCAGTGTGGTGGAGTTGTAAATATGAGAAGCAGCGTGGTGGAGGTTTAAGTATGAGAAGCAGTGTGGTGGAGGTGTAAGTATCAGAAGCAGTGTGGTGGAGGTATAAGTATCAGAGGCAGCATGGTGGAGGTATAAGTATGAGAAGCACTGTGGTGGAGCTGTAAGTATCGGAGGCAGCGTGGTGGAGGTATAAGTATGAGAAGCAGTGTGGTGGAGCTGTAAGTATCGGAGGCAGCGTGGTGGAGGTATAAGTATGAGAAGCAGTGTGGTGGAGGTGTAAGTATCAGAAGCAGTGTGGTGGAGGTTTAAGTATGAGAAGCAGTGTGGTGGAGTTGTAAGTACGAGAAGCAGCGTGGTGGAGGTTTAAGTATGAGAAGCAGTGTGGTGGAGGTGTAAGTATCAGAAGCAGTGTGGTGGAGGTATAAGTATCAGAGGCAGCATGGTGGAGGTATAAGTATGAGAAGCACTGTGGTGGAGCAGTAAGTATCAGAGGCAGCGTGGTGGAGGTATAAGTATGAGAAGCAGTGTGGTGGAGGTGTAAGTATCAGAAGCAGTGTGGTGGAGATATAAGTATCAGAGGCAGCGTGGTGGAGGTATAAGTATGAGAAGTAGTGTGGTGGAGTTGTAAGTATCAGAAGCAGCGTGGTGGAGGTATAAGTATGAGAAGCAGTGTGGTGGAGGTATAAGTATCAGAAGCAATGCAGTGGAGGTATAAGTATGAGACTCAGTGTGGTGGAGGTGTAAGTATCAGAGGCAGTGTGGTGGAGGTATAAGTATGAGAAGCAGTGTGTTGGAGGTGTAGGTATCAGAGGCAGCTTGGTGGAGGTGTAAGTCTCCACAAGACATTTAGCACAGTGGAACATGGATGTAAATACTTGCAGAGTTATTCAGAGAGCCACGGTCTGGCCCTGAAATTGCACCGAACAGGGAATGTCCTCCTACGGTGCAATTTTGTGACCATTTGGCTATTCAGAGAGCAGGCAGTTTGCCAAATTTTGGCAAATTGCCAGCGAAATACACTGCTGTCTGGCAGCAGAGAAATCCGCCACAGAGAAGCAAAATTTAATCTATTCACAGACGCCGAACAGCAGAGAAATGTATGTTCAGTGGTTTCATTCGGCAGGTTTATTCAGGCGAATCCCATAGGTTTCAATGTAAAGAGTATTCCCTGTTTTTATTAAATATTTATTAAACCATTTATTCTTTTAATTTCCAGCAAAAATTCTCGTTACATATTTTATAGGATCTTTAAAGCATTTTTCAGGAATGTTTTCGGCAATTGTTTTCCCTGATATTTTTCGACACATTTTTTTTCCCGATTTTTTTTTAAATAGTTATTTCTATTTTCTATAACGGGCCTTTTTATTATCATTCATAGGATCTTATATGTTAATTCCAGACATTTTCATCCAGTAGTTTAATTTGCAAACAGAGTTTCAACTTTGAAACTTTCAATCGTTTTATTTATGTATTTTCTTACCCCGTTTGTCTGCTTGTTGGCTTTTTCCGGTGGCTGGTCGGCGCTGTGTTTGGCAGATCGTCAGCTTTTTACAGACGCCTTCGGCAGGTTTGCGGCAGCTTATCAGATCAGAACCGATAATTTAGGGGATTTTGCAGCGGGTTTTTTTTCAATCCGCGGTTTTGCGGCTACTATTCCCTGCACTTCAAGGAGCTTGTGGTAAATGCTGAATTCACTGCAGGGTCAGGCAAATTGTTCCCCGAAATGCAGGGAATGAGAGAGCACCGAAATGTCCGTGACATTTTGGTGCTCTGAATAACCCCTTATGTATTAGACATGTGCATTCGTTTTAGTACTAAAACGATTTAGTCCGAATTTTGGGATAATTTAGTTTTAGTATGACTCAAGAGAAACGAAACTGCTCAGTACAAAAAACGAAAGAAACTAAAATAAAATGCACTACATTTTAGTTTCAGTCCTTTTTGTGATATTACATTGATGAGTGAAGGAGACCAGCAATGAAGATCGCAACATCGCAACATCCGAAGTTCTGCACCCTCCACATGCCAATGCAGTAGGATGTTCTATACAGAGAGTGGCATTAATTAATGCAGGAGTATGTTCTATACATTATACAGAGAGGGGTATTAATGCAGGAGGATGTTATATACATTATACAGAGAAAGGTATAAATTGAGGAGAATGTTCTATACAGAGAGGGACATTAATGCAGGAGGATGTTATCTACATTATACAAAGAGGGGTATTAATTAATGCAGGAGGATGTTCTAAACATTATACAGAGAGGAGCCTTTTTTTTTAGCCTTTAAATCCAGTGGCTGTGAGCGCTGAGATCGGCTGCTTGTTACATTATATCTCAGTACAATGTATCAGGCTCAGTTGTTACAGTAACTGACTGTAACAGCGCTCAGAGTTTCAGTAAAACAAGGAAATAATATTGTTCTAACCTCTTACATATAAAAATATTATTTACTAGTTTTACAGAAACTCTGAGCGCTGTGATGAGCAGCAGTCAGTTACTGTAACAGCTTTGCCTGACACGGGGCAGTATTACAATGTTGGTGCTAACTTAACCTGTTGTAAACTGAAAACCTCCATAGGCTATAATGGCTCTGGGAAGGTTACAACAGCTCTGGTTAAGTTAGCACCAACTATGTAATATGGCCCACATTGTGCTGAGAGTGAGAGATACTGTAACAAGCAGCGATCTCAGCCCTCTGAGGAGCCACCACAACAATAGTAATTGTATCCACTGGTTTTCGGATGAACGAAATTAGTTTTCATACTAAAGAACTGAAAACGAATTTCTTTAGCAACTAAATAAATTGCATTTTAGTACTAATCCATTAGTTCAAAACGAAATTTTGTGCTGTGCACATGTCTATTATGTATTGAGGCCCTTGCGGTTTCTTGGATGCAGAAGATTCCCCCGTACACGTATCTGCGTCTCTATTGTTGGGGGAAGCTGATGGAGACAATATAGTTCCAAGCAACCAGTGATACTTTGTGTCCACCACCAGACGTTAGACCACAATGAATGTGTCACCCTGGGATTTTCTTTTATTGGGTAGGGAGGTCCATTAGCTAAACTAGGTGGTATTCGGCCTCCATGCACTGTAAGTACAACAGGCCGGCCGCTGCCATCTTGGCACGTAGCTACGGCTGGATGACGCTGGGCTTTATCTTATCAAGCTACATTGTGTTATAAAACAAAAAGGTCTTAGTCTAATCAGTAATATCTAAGCAGCGATACCAGGTGTGGAAGAATGTTTCCAATGGCTTTTTGACCTTTTGATATTTATAAACAAAGATTTGTCAGGCGACCCAAGTGTAAATATACTGTGCATAGTATATACAGTATATTGCTAATGCATGATGGAAAAACCTCAAAAAGACACATGAATAGAAGACAAAATTATATTCTCGTTACATTTTAAAAAATGTTACTAGAACAAAAAGAGAAGCAAACAAAATGTATAGATAAGAAAATAACAGGAAGGAGGACTGTCTGCAGCGAAAGGATAATATTTATTAGTATAATAACTTATTTTATAAATAGAAAATAATTAATAGTATAAAATATATATTAAATATATATTAAATGATACGGAAAATTCAAAAAGGCAATAAATCACCAAAGCAGATAAAGGCAAAGTATTAAAGTGGGACAAGGACTGCATTCAATTGACCTGGAACAAGTGTGAAAGGACTTGCTCAGTTGCTAAATTAATTTTTAGGATTTTATGGGATGTTTTGGGTGAAAATTTAGGTTTCCTAACTTTTTTTTAAAGAATCAATGCATATTTCCCCATAGGTTTCAAAGGGAAAAAAACTGTTCGTGTTTATATTAAATATTTCTAAAACCGTTTATTTTTTTCACTTGCAGCAATAAGCCATTTTGTTTATTCATTTTTTAAGATTTTTTGGCATTTTTCAGGATTTTTTGGGTGAAATTTTAGGTTTCCTAACCTTTTTTAAAGTTTTCGTTCAAAAGTTTTTTTGCAAACAGCGTTTCAATAATGATAATGAAACGGATCCGATAAATTAATCTGATGATACGATTTGAAAAATTAATCTGCTCCGATCCGAAAATATCGGATCCAAAAACCAAAGTGATCCGAAAACGATATCGGACGATCCAATATTTCGGATCGGTCCGATAGTACGAATCGCGGTGAAATATTGAACGACCCGAAACAAATAAAACTGTTGATAGTAGCCAGAAATCACCGAAAACAAAAAAAAAAACAGGATGAAAGATTCCGAAATGAAAAGAAATGGAAAAAACAAAACACGGTGTACAAGTCTACTAGACATGTGCACAGCACAACATTTCGTTTTGAACTAATGGATTAGTACTAAAATGCAATTTATTTAGTTGCTAAAGAAATTTGTTTTCAGTTCTTTAGTATGAAAATTAATTTCATTCATCCGAAAACCAGTGGATACAATTACTATTGTAGTGGCTCCTCAGAGGGCTGAGATCGCTGATCGTTATTATAGCCTATGGAGGTTTTCGGTTTACAACAGCTCTGGTTAAGTTAGCACCAACATTGTAATACTGCCCCGTGTCAGGCAAAGCTCTTACAGTAACTGACTGCTGCTCATCACAGCGCTCAGAGTTTCAGTAAAACTAGTAAATAATATTTTTATATATAAGAGGTTATAACAACAATATTATTTCCTTGTTTTACTGAAACTCTGTGCGCTGTTACAGTCAGTTACTGTAACAGCTGAGCCTGATACATTGTACTGAGAGATAATATAACAAGCAGCCAATCTCAGCGCTCACAGCCACTGGATTTAAAGGGCTAAAAAAAAAAGGCTCCTCTCTGTATAATGTTTAGAACATCCTTCTGCAATAATTAATACCCCTCTCTATATAATGTATACAACATCCACCTGCATTAATTAATACCCCTCTCTGTATAATGTATAGAACATCCTCCTGAATTAATTAATGTCCCTCTCTGTATAGAACATCCTCCTCAATTTATACCTTTCTCTATATGATGTATATAACATCCTCCTGCATTAAAACCCCTCTCTGTATAATGTATAGAACATCCTCCTGCATTAATTAATGTCCCTCTCTGTATAGAACATCCTACTGCATTGGCATGTGGAGGGTGCAGAACTTCGGATGTTGTGCTCTTCATTACTGGTCTCCTTCACTCAATGTAATATCACAAAAGGGACTGAAACTAAAATGTAGTGCATTTTATTTTAGTTTCTTTCGCTTTTTTGTACTGAGCAGTTTCGTATCTCTTGAGTCATACTAAAACTAAATTATCCCAAAATTCGGACTAAATCGTTTTAGTACTAAAACAAATGCACATGTCTAAAGTCTACCGAGAATCTCGAATACGCAGACTCTGTGGGCCCTCCTCATATACAGTATCAGGGTTAATCAGAGAGCGTGAAAAGCAGGAGAATGACTGGAGAATGAAAAATTCTAGGTCAAAATAGCTGATTTGGAAAGTGAGATGAAAGGGAGAATTTTTCTGGTTTGGCTATTTTGACCTAGAATTTTTCATTCTCCAGTCATTCTCCAGTCATTCTCCTGCTTTTCACGCTCTCTGAATAACCCTGTGAGTCCCCGTTTAAGTCAAAATTCAAAAATGCACATAAAAAAAACATATGGGGGGGGGGTGGACATTCTAACCAAGAGGTTTGACCTACAAATCCTGTTGCACCGTGTGGCCGGGGGTGAGGTTCACTATCTGTAGTGTTTTGCAGTTGTATTGGAGATTTAAAGGGACACTACCACTAACATAAACTGTAACGAGATTACTTGAGCATTACAAGTAAACACATTATAAAACACATTATAAAAACATTATAAACACATGCAGCTGTTCTTTTCTGTATCTGAAGCAATTGCATGTAAAAAGGGAAAAATAAAGTTAGTTTTATTATCTCCCGTTAACATTTTGTTTAATTTTTCCCATGATGCAACATTTACCAAATCTGTGCGAAGGTTTTACTATACTGCTATGGTTTATATTCTACAATATTTCTTATAATCTACCCCCTGGTGATGTCCTTTGAATACATCCCACACAATACAATGATGTGAGTCGGTGACTGACCCATTCACTCCATTCTATGGCCAAAGCCACACAGTGAGGAAAAAGTGATGGAAAAATACTGTGGTGGGGTGTGGCAGTTTACAACTAGTGAGGAGCCGAACACCCCCGTGTTCGAACACGAACCGAACTCAATGCAAGTCAATGGGACTCGAAAGTTCGATTTTTAGAGTGCCCTCCAACAGGGCATATATGCAAGATATTTGCCATAAAAGGTGTATGGGGGTCCGGGTAGTGCCCTGGGGGACAGGAAACAAGGCCAAAAAGTTTTTTTTAAAAAAATGTTTTTAACCACTTCAATGCTGAGGACGCGCTCAGCGCGTCCTCAGCATTACCGCTGGTATGCGGAGGACGCGCTGAGCGCGTCCTCCCATTGGAGTCAGCGTTCGGCCGGGTTCGGCCGATCGCTGGCCCCCCGGTGCGGGCTGACATCCTCGATGTCAGCCCGGCATCCGGGACCGCAGCCGCCGGAATTAGGTGTCATTGCGGCAGCGCGCGATGACACCTAATTCAGGCGCCCCCCCGCATGTGCGGAGGAGGCGCCTGAAAGGGAGGGGGGAGGTCCTTCGGACCTCTCTCCCTCCCGATCGGCAGCTCTGCGGGGGTTAACCCAGGCATCATTTGGAAGCCTGCCCTTCCAAATGGTGCCTGGCATTAACCCCTGGGAGCTGGATCGCGAATCGGGCGCTGAAAAGCGCCGGTTCGCGATCCTTTCCCGGAGCTGGCCGACATCTTGGATGTCGGCTAAGCCTCCGGGAACTCCCCCTGAGGACTGGCGTCATCGTGCGCAGCACGATGACGCCAGTCCTGGACTTAACCCCTAACTGCCACCAACGGTGGAGATAGGGAGTTCCAATGAACTCCCTATCTCCCGATCCGTGGCAGCTAGGGGTTAAAGTTTGGTATGGTTGGATCGGCCAGAGCATGGCCGTTCCAACGATACCAAACACTACTGTGAAAAATTTTGTCAAAAAAAAAAAAAAAAAAAGTTATAAAAAAAATTAAACACTTTTTTTTTATTTTTTTTTGGTTTGTTAATGCAGCAATATTGTTCCCATTTCAATTATAATGTGAACAATGATGCTGCACTAACGATTTTTGTATGCGGTGCGTTTGTTTAAAATAGTGTAATTTTCCCCAAAAAAAATGTAACGAGACCCCATCTCTAATTTTTTTAACAAGCGCACCCCATACAAAATATAACCGCAATTGCTTGCATGTTAAAATGTGAAAAAAAACACTTTACACATGGTAAATTGAATTGAAAATACATATTTTATTGCATTTTTTGTTATAATATACAGACATGACATAACGTATACATATAATAATGACATATTATGAATCTACCGAGTCTGACGGAAAGAACGATATATAATATGTCTGGGTCATATACTAAAATAAGCCTTCAAAACACGTTTAAACATGATGAGCAAAACCGGTAAAAATAACCTCAGCACAGGGGCGGGAAAAGCCTCAGCAGCGAAAGGGTTAAAGGAACAGTGAGTTTTCCATGAAATAAAGGTTAAGAATAAAAACAAAAAATTCCTTCAAATATCGTGCCTAGGAGGTCCCCATAACCTGCCCGTTAAGTGGCGGATTTGTATGATGTATAGAAACATTTAAAAACAAAAAAATGACATTTCAAACGACGGTAAATGGTTTTCCTTTAATCTATTCATAAACAACTGCTTCGGGCGGCAGCCTGTATTAAAAGAGGAGACATTTTAGGACACGCAGAACAAGTTTAGTGATTTTTTGGATAAATTGTGGTGAACCTTATGCAGGCTTTGGATGAAAGTAACAATAGGTGCTTTAAAATTGGGCCTTTAGTGTCGGCAACAGTGCCATCAAACCGTAACCCCTCTGTGGTATTGTGGAAGAGTGCAGGGTTGGACCCTGCGGTCCAATAGTAAAATGATATGAATCTGGTATAGGCGCCAGTGCTCCCAAATATTTTGCCTTTGGTGGCAGCAAGTGCCTTCACACCGTAACCCCTCTGAGGTATGGTGGAATATTGCAGTGGTGGAGGTTTTGGTAATGCAGAAGAGATCCCCGATCTATTCAGTTACATCAGCAGCTATAACAAAACTGGGTCAGCAATGTTTAGGCACTTGATACTGCGGTACTGTATATGGTGAGAATCGGCGCACACCAGTAGCACCATTGTCACGGTCCACCCCGTGTACCTGTCTAGCAAACCTGGATCTAAGAACTTTGCCCTGGATTTCTTCATTCTTGGATTCCAGTCCAGGTTTTACCCAGGCTAAGCACCATGTCCAGGCTCCTGGAGATCCAGCCTGGGTTCTCCTGTCTAGCCCTGGAATTACAGCTGAGACCCATCTGCTATCAAGCCTCCTTAAATAGCATAGAGACCCATCTAGCAGTGGTTCTGCATTATTGTGCTCCCTGACTGAGGTCATCTGGACGTGTGCAAACCTGCTCCTGCTAAATCCATCTGTCTACCTTGTTGTTTCTGGATACATCTGCCTGTGCAAGGGACTCTCAGCGTTCTCTACCTGTGGATTACAAGTGATTACCATCGTCTCTGACCTTTTGATCTCAAGGTACCACTGTCAGCTATCTGGATTTATTCCTAGTGGACCCTGTCTGCAGTCTGGGACTGCATAGTCCACTATCCTGTCTCTCCATCCAAGAACTCTCCCGGGACTTTATATATTTCTTTATTGATTCAGTGCCTGCTGCCAAGGCCTATTTAAGTTTCATTAAACTTATTCTTTGTGTGATTCCTGTCTGGCCTCCCCTCTGTGTCGCCGCCTGCTGATCTCTCACCTGACCCGCACACGCCACGTGACAACCATGAAGCAAACAGAACAAGCAGGGAATACACAGAGAGAATAGTCAAATGGCAGGCAAAGTCGGCAACAGATCGGGTCCTCAGAACAAGCAGGGTCAGTAACAAGTATACAAACTGATTTGGTAAGCTAGCGATGCGGGAATAAAGGCTGAGATACACTGAGCGTGTAGCGATGCACAGCGTAGCCAAGCAAAGAGAAGCAAACATTTTGCAGGCTTGACTTCACTCCGCTCCACCTCGCAGCGTGTCTACACTGCATTACGTTTGCTTCTCACCGCACTGGACAGGAATCCACTAACTAAATTAAAATGTACACACAAAACCGTTTTATTTTCACAAAGCACATGTTATATAGGCAAAAAAAAGTTTCTACTCAATAAAATACATAAAAAATTACTGTTAATTTAATAGGAATAGTATAAAAATATAAAATATATTATAGGGACATGGAGCGCTGTGTATAGAGTAGGGATGCATTGATACCACACACAGACATATACATATATATCAACACGCAGACCTATATATACACCCACCCACATACCTCAGACCATATAACCTCAGCCGGGTTAGCCCCCCCCCCTTTTCAAATTTTTTTAACAAAACTCATGCAGTTGGTTAGAGCTTTGTTAGATCAGGTTAGATCAATAGTTGTTTGCGTTACATCACACATAGAATAAGAGATATTAACAATTATTGTAAGGGGGGCTAACCCGTCATCAGCCCCCCCTTATCAAAAAACGAACCAAACACTTAGCTATTTTGGAAGCTTTACGTTAGATCAGGTAAGATCAAGTGGTTTTAACGTTGGATCACCCATAATTACTGAGCTATTAAGTAATTAATAAAAACGGGGTAGCCACCCCCATTGAATTTTCTGACAAAAAAACATTCAGACTTATAGATCTTTGTTAGATCAGGTATGATCAAGTGGTTTTAACGATAGATCACACATAATTACAAAGATATTTAGTAAAATACAGAGATTGTGTGTATTACATAAGGGGAGTAACCCTGCTCCAGTTTTTTTTAAAAATTACTGCTTTTTTTAATTTTTATTATTAATGCAGCATTATTGTTCACATTTCAATTATAATGTAAACAATGATGTTGCCCTAGCGATTTTTGTTTTGGGAGGGGTTTTAGCTAAAATCACATAATTTTGTAGAAAAATAAAAGTAATGGGTTCCCAGTTCAAATTTTTTTAAAAGACCTACCCCTCAGAATTAAAAATCGCAAAGGCTCGGATGATAAAATGTGAAAAAAACAAACTTTACACACTGTAGATCATTGAAAATTCAAATTGTATTGAATTTTTGTTATAATATTCAGGCAGGACATGATGTATACATATGATAATGATATATTATGAATCTGCTGAGTCTGCCGGAAAGAACGATATATAATTTGTCTGGGTTGTATAATAAAACGTGACTTCAAATCTCGTTTAAACCTGATGAGCGGAACTGGTAAAAATTAGCTCAGCACAGAGGTGAAATGGCTCAGCAGCGAAAGGGTTAAGCCATAAACAAAAACTTACTACATAGATACAAACCTGAACTTTTAACCTTTGACTGAGGTCAGACAGAGAGGGGGGAGGGGGTAGCCACCCCTATGTAAAACCTAATGTCCATGTTAGATATGAAATCTTTGTAATTATGTGTGATCCACTTGATCAAACCGGATCTAACAGATCTATAAGCCTGAGTGTTTCTTTTGCCAGAAAGTTTAATGTGGGGGGGGGCACTAACCCCCCTTATGTAATACACAAAATCCCTGTATTTTATGTTCAATATCTTTGTATTTATGTGTGATCTAACGTTAAGACCACTTGATCTAACAAATATCTATAAGCCTGAATGGTTTCTGACCAGAAAATTCAATGAGGGGGGGGGGGCTAACCCATCTTTATTAATTAATTAATAACTCAGTAATTATGGGTGATCTAACATTAAAACCACTTGATCTTAGCTAAGTGTTTGGTTAATTTTTTGTTAGGGGGGGGCTGATGACAGGTTAGCCCCCCTTACAATAATTGTTAATATCTCTTTTTCTATGTTGTAACGCAAACAATTATTGATCTAACCTGATCTAACAAAGCTCTAACCAACTGCATGAGTTTTGTTCAAAAATTTTGATAAGGGGGGGCTAACCTGGCTGAGATGACCATATATACACATACGCACATGGGGGTGGCATGTGGACAGTCTCAACTAAATGTGCCCCCCCCCATTTGGCTGATCCCTCCAGAAGAAATGTTGAACCCGACTGAGCAGAGAATATATATATCATTCTCTGCTCTATCGGGTTAAACATTTCTTCTGCAGGGATCAGCCAAATGGGAGGGGGGCAATTAGTTGCCAAAATGTGTGTGTAATACAAGTCTGGATATATATATTTATAAGAATATAGATATATACAGTGGCAAGAAAAAGTATGTGAACCCTTTGGGATTAAGTGGAGTTTTGCATGAATTGGTCATAAAATGCGCTCTGATCTTCATCTAAGTCACAACAATTTGAAAAACACAGTCTGCTTAAAATAATACAACACAAACATTTTATGTTTTCATGTTTTTATTGAACAGAACATGTAAACATTCACAGTGCAGGGTGGAAAAATTATGTCAACCTTTGGACTTAATAACTGGTTGACTCTCCTTTGGCAGCAATAACCTCAACCAAATGTTTCCTGTAGTTGCAGATCAGACCTGCACAATGATCTGGAGTAATTTTGGACCACTCCTCTTCACAAAACTGTTTCAGTTTAGCAATATTCTTGGGATGTCTGGTGTGAATCGCTCTCTTAAGGTCATGCCACAGCATTTTAATCGGGTTGAGGTCAGGACTCTGACTGGGCCACTCCAGAAGGCGTATTTTGTTTTGTTGAAGCCATTCTTTTGTTGAATTACTTGTATGCTTTGGGTCATTGTCCTGTTGCATCACCCATCCTCTGCGGAGCTTCAGTTGGCGGACAGATGGTCTTCTGTTTTCCTGCAAAATGTCTTGATAAACTCTGGAATTCATTTTTCCGTCAATGACAACAATCCGTCCAGGCCCTGAGGCAGCAAAGCAGCCCTAAACCATGATGCTCCCTCCGCCATGTTTTACAGTGGGGATGAGGTTTCGATGTTGGTGTGCTGTGCCTTTTTTTCTCTACACATAGTGTTGTGTGTTTTTTCCAAACAACTCAATTTTGGTTTCATCTGTCCACAGAATATTTTGCCAGTAGTGCTGTGGAACATCCAGGTGCTCTTTTGAAAACTTCAAATGTGCTGCAATATTCTTTTTGGACAGCAATGGCTTCCTCCGTTGTGTCCTCCCATGTACTCCATTCTTGTTTAATGTTTTCCTTATTGTAGATGTGTCAACAAAAATGTTAGCATGTGCCAGAGATTTCAGTAAGTCTTTAGCTGACACTCTAGGATTCTTCTTTAC
The DNA here is from genome assembly GCA_009667805.1 of Leptobrachium leishanense. Lineage (NCBI taxonomy): Eukaryota > Metazoa > Chordata > Amphibia > Anura > Megophryidae > Leptobrachium > Leptobrachium leishanense. The sequence goes on along the minus strand of CM019069.1, from coordinate 11,570,950 downwards.
CTCATTAAGCATTCTGCGCTGTGCTCTTGCATTCATCTTTACAGGACGACCATGCCTAGGGAGAGTAGCAACAGTGCTGAACTTTCTCCATTTGTAGACAGTCTATCTTACCGTGAACACACGAACATCAAGGCTTTTGGAGATACTTTTGTAACCCTTTCCAGCTTCATGCAAGTCAACAATTCTTGATCGTAGGTCTTCTGAGAGCTCTTTTCTGTGAGGCATGGTTCACATCAGGCAGTGCTTCTTGAAACCACTAAACCTAAAACTGGTGTGTGTTTTTAAAGGGCAGGACAGCTTTCAGCAACACATCCAATAATATCACACTGATTTGACTCAAGGTTGGCTCACTCCTGGCTCCAATTAGCTCTTGGAGAAGTCATTAGGCTAGGGGTTCACATAGTTTTTCCACCCTGCACTGTGAATGTTTACATGTTATGTTCAATAAACACATGAAAACATATAATGTTTGTGTTGTATTATTTTAAGCAGACTGTGTTTTTCAAATTGTTGTGACTTAGATGAAGATCAGAACACATTTTATGACCAATTCATGCAAAACTCCTCGTAATCCCAAAGGATTTACATACTTTTTCTTGCCACTGTGTCTTATATATATATATATATCATACCTGCCCTTACCTTCCCCTATATATTTGCTAAAAATATACACACAAAAAAAAAAAACCACTGCCTGAGACCCCGCGCAGCCCACATGCCACCCTCCTCTACCTGGCTGAATGTATCTAATATATATAATTAAATACATTCAGCCAGGTAGAGAAAGGAAAAAAAAGTTTTATTTTATGTTCCCGGGGACATTTAAAAATGTCCTCGGATTTAATTTTTTTTAGAAATGTGTCGCCTTACCTTAGCCTGGTGGTCAGTGGGGGCTCCCTGGATCCTGGTTGTGGGGGGGTCTGCCGTGGCCGCAGGTGCAGTGTCTCCCTCCCTGCGCTGCCTGTCTCTACCACATGCACCCGGGCAGATAGCCCGCACAGTCGCAGCTCTGTCATCCGGCGGCCGCATGCTCCTCAAGGGGATCCATGGGAGGCCCTGGCAGGCTGCCCTCTACAGTGCCTGATTAGAGGGCCGTGTCTGCCTGATGTTTTAGTAACAAGAATGTTTTATCCCATAGGCTTCAATGTTAAAATATTCCCGTTTTAATTCAATATCTAATAAACCGTTGCTTATAATATTCTGCAGTAAAGAGTCTCTTTATTTCTAGATTTTTTTGTATTTTTTAAGAATTTTTTATACTTTTTTCAAATATTTTTTTTTTTTCAAACTTTTGGCGAACGTCCCAAAAAGCTCAAAGTTCGCGAACTGTCGAACAGCTGATGTTTGATGCGAACTCCGACCAGATCGAACCAAACAAAATTATCACACAATGGATGCACCCAGTGAAACATATACAGGAAACTATCACACAATGGATGCACCCAGTGACACATATAGAGGAAAATATCACACGATGGATGCACCCAGTGATACATATAGAGGAAAATATCACACAATGGATGCACCCAGTGATACATATAGAGGAAAACATTTTCTTAACTGAACAAACAAGAGAAAACCAATCACATGTAAGAGATCAGCAACATCAATAAACACAATAAGGACACTTCATTTTTTGGTGGTACTGGCCCTTTAAGCCGTTTGTACTAGATTTTCAAGTAACAATCTTATTTTCCAGTTTGTCGGTTATTGAGTTATCACAAACATAAACCCAGACTTGGACTTGATTAAACTACTTCCAGGCACGCAGTCATTCAGGTTGTCGTTTATGATGCACTGAAGGCATCTAATCTCTCCCACAGAGGTTTAGTACATAGGATCCATGTCGTAAATACATTGTATTGAGTACCTTGTGCTGTTTCCCAGGATTTCTTGGATGCAGAGAATGTAACATTCCGCAGCCATGATTAATCAGTAATTTCAGGTTTTTTATGAGCCTTTGTTATCTGTGTTTAAGTACTTCTCCTATGACACTAACAAGAAGGTATGTGTCCTAAAAGGTAACCTTCAGCATGTTATCTCCACTAATTCCCGCCTGTATCCTTGAAGGGATTGTATCTCGGGGTTAAATCTGCACAAGAGACACCGCAAGTAATAATCACACACATTCCGTTAACAATTACATATATCAAGGGATGGAGAAAGATCAACAGCTTGAATTAATTAATGAATCAGCGCCCATCCTTTACACCTGCTGACAGCGACAACCTGTTAATAACCCTCAGCAATCACTGATAGCTCCATGCTCTCTTCCAGAGCTTTACCTGCTCTTTATTTTCATATGGAATCAGTGAGCACTATGGTGCAAGATGCTTTCTTGAGCATTCTTTTTAAGTAACAAAATGCATTCAATACCAATATAAGCAACAGTAAGCGGCAATTTAATTAATTATCGGTTATTATACTATTTGAACTAATATATTATTGTATTTAATTTATTATTAATTCATACTGTCTTTATTTTCTACATATCAGCTATTAAAGTTCAATTATTTTTATTATTATTATTATTATTATTTATAGTATTAAGGATTCATACTGCTTTTAATATTTTATTTTCTAAATTTCAGCTATTATAATTCATTTATTATTATTATTATTAGTATTAATGATTCATATTGCTTTTAATATTTTAGTTTCTAAATTTCAGCTATTATATTTCATTTTTATTATTAGTATTAATGGTTCATATTGCTTTTAATATTTTATTTTCCAAATTTCAGCTATTATATTTCATTTTTATTATTAGTATTAATGATTGACATTGCTTTTAATATTTTATTTTCTATATTTCAGCTATTGTTGTTATTATTATTAATAAAAATAATAATAATATATTTTGTTTATTATTATTAAGTCATACTGGTTTTTAGATTTTATTTTCTGTATTCCAATTATTATTATTATTATTAATTCATTCTGGGTTTTATATATTTCAATTATTATTATATTTTACAAATTGATTCTGTCCATTTTCTTATATTTTCAGCTATTATAATTCATTCATTATTATTGATTCATATTGGTTTTAATATTGTATTTTCTATATTTCAGCTATTATAATTAAATTTATTTTATTTTTAGTAATTCCACTAATTTGTAACCTCAGCTCCTCCACATTGTATGCTCCTGTGAGCAGGAGTCTCTACACCTCTTTTTTTGGGTCCTGCATTTGCTTAATATTGTCTCGCTCCCATTAGTTTTTGTAAAGCGCTGCAGCAACTGTTGGCGCCATATATATGATGATAAAAATAATAAAAATACTCAAATCTGGCTCGAGAAAGACTCTACAGGAGCTGAAACATTGCTTGTTATCCGTTACCAATAAATCTGTCTGGAGAGGCTCTGGGGGCCCATTTCCCATTTCCCTATAGCTTTTTATAAGGGGTTATTCAGGTGCTCTCCCGTTCCCTGCACTTCGGAGTGATAAATTTGTCGACCCTATGGTGAATACAGCATTCACCGAAGGGTCCCCGAAATGCGCAGAATCTACCGGCCGAATGCATCCTCATACTGCTGAATCATTCCGATAAACCACTGAAAAGCCACCGAACGCATCTGAAAAAGTCGACCAGCCACCGAACAAAGGTTAAAAAAAAAGAAACTGCAACCTTTTTTTTAAAAAAATAGTGCATGAAAATGCCTAGAAAAAATATATAAGGTTCTATGCATAATAATGAAAAGGTCTGTTACAGAATAATAAAAAAATTGAATTAAAAATTTTGCAAAAAAAATCCTGAAAAATGACAAAAAAATTTGTTAACAGAAAATTTCAAAAGAAAAAAAAAATACTAGACTAAAATATCTGGAATTAACACATAAGGTCCTATGAATAATAAGAAAAAGGCCCGTTACAGAAAAAATAAAAACAATATTTAAAAAAATAGAAAAAATCCTGAAAAATGACTAAAAAATCCTAAAAATCAATAAATAAAGAGACTTTTTGCTGCAGATTAAAACGGGAATATTTTTAACATTGAAACCTATGGGATTTGCCTGATTAAACCTGTCGAATGAAACCACCAAACATCAGGGCACTTCACTGACATTTCTCTGCTGTTCGGTGTCTGTGAATAGATTAACCATTGCTTCTCTATGGGGGATTTCGCTGCCGTCGAACAGGCACTGTTTTTCACTGGCAATTCACCAATTTTTGGTGTATCATTTGCTTTTTGAATACCCGAATGGCCATGAAATGCCACCGTTTGGAGAAACTCATCGTTCGGTGCTATTCGGTGGCCAGTTCAATGAATAACCACTAATGTTAGTGAATTTGTGGGGCATTAATCAGCTCGGGGTGATGGTGGCACCTGCTTTTGTGACCTTTGCGTTGTACGGCGAGTGCACCTTCCTGTTTTACGGTGACACATTCACAGGCGTTTCCGATTTGCAGACTTTTATGATTACAGGGAGGTTTCCAAGGTCCGATGTAAAACTATAACTTATGTTCTTTCACGCGGCGTCATAAAAAGATTCCGCCTTCCATCGTGCGTAACAGTAAAGCGCGCAGAATTTGATATATCCTCTTTACGATGTGGCGATAAGGCTGCGAGGGATTCTTTACGATAAGATAAAGCCCGTTCAGAATGTTTCAATATGCCGACGCGCCATAAAACGACATCATCGTGACTGGTATCTACCGGCTATGAGCGGAAAGGAAACTCCCCTCACGCCACCATAAAATTATGGTCCGAGGCCCAAAACTGACCAAAGAATAAGCGCCTGACCACATACGATGACACGTGATGGAAACATCCACTTGTCAATGGAATGGCAGACGTTACTCTGTATTCCGTGTCTCGGATGGGAAGGGCGGGCACGTTACAGGGCACTGACAGGGGATACACTTACATAACATAACGAAAACAAAGCTTTGGTAATGATTGTTTTATATATATCATAAAGGGATACTCCTGGCTGTATATTTTATTACTGACTCGGAAATGTTGTGTGATTTCAAGGAGTATGCAGCACCCTACACCCAGGAGACGCATTCCTCCGCAGATACAACGTGGCGAGATGTTTCCTGTTGCCATATCAAACACTGATTGTTTTGTCCACAACATCTCACTCCGTATCGTGCTGCCACTACGTTTAGTGATATTTAAAGGGACGCTCTGCTCATCCAGACACCTACACAGTTTTAAAGTGGTCAGGATTAGGGATGAGCCGAACACCCCCGTGTTCGGTTCGCATTCGAACTCGAACAATTTCAAAAGTTCGAGTTTGAATGCGAACACGAACCGAACTCAATGCAAGTCAATGGGACTCGAAAGTTAGATTGTTAGAGTGCCCTCCAAGAGGGCATATATGCAAGATATTTGCCATAAAAGGTGTATGGGGGTCCGGATAGTGCCCTGGGGACAGGAAACAAGGACAAAAAGTTTTAAAAAAAAGTTTTTAAAGGGACAGTGAGTTTTCCATGAAATAAGGGTTAAAAATAAAAACAAAAAATTCCTTCAAATATCGTGCCTAGGAGGTCCCCATAACCTGCCCGTGAAGTGGCGGATTTCTAGGATGTATAGAAACATTTAAATTTAAATCAGGTGAGTATTAGAAAAAAAAAAAAAAAGTTTTATTTTATGTTGCTGGGGACATTTAAAAATGTCCTCAGATTTTTTCTTTATAAAAATGTGTCACCTTACCTTAGCCTGGTGGTCAGTGGGGGCTCCCTGGATCCTGGTTGTGGGGAAAGGGGTCTGCTGTAGCTCCCTCCCTGGAGTCCCTGCACCACCTCTCTGCCACATGCACCCAGCTGGCCAGCCCGCACAGTCGCAGCTCTGTAATCTTGCGGCCGCATGCTCCTCAAGGGGTCCTTGCGAGGGAGGCTCCGGCGGGCTGCCCTCTACAGTGCCTGATTTAGAGGGCCTCGTCTGCCTGATGTTTTAGCAACAAGAATGTTTTATCCCATAGGCTTCAATGTTAAAAATATTCCCATTTTAATTCATTATCTAATAAACCATTGCTTATAATATTCTGCAGTAAAGAGTCTCTTTATTTTTAGATTTTTTAGGATTTTTTAAGCATTTGTTTTTAAAAAAAAATCAATTTTTTTTTTCAAACTTTTGGCAAACATCCCAAAAAGTTCGAAGTTCACGAACTTTCGAACTGCCAAAGTTCGAATCGAACTCCGAACCGAACGAACCGAACAGCTCATCCCTAGTCAGGATGTGAGGAGCGCCCCGCACCAGATGCCCTGATCTGGTGAAAACGCTGGAGGAAGTTTCCTCAACCCCACCCAGCAATAACAGCAGCCAGGATTTTGAATTTCCTGACTTCAGGTCACCAGATAGGTCACTAATGATGTCACTCATAGAGAGAGGCCGCCATCACCCTGTGAGACCAATCGCTGCAGCGAGCGTTCCCAGAGAGGCAGCGATGGATCAGATCTGTGCATGCACATGCAGCAGTGAATTTCTCCGTACGGCGCAATTTCGGGGGCCATTCGGATATTCAAAAGCTGGAAATTCACCAAATATTGGCAAATTGCCAGCAAAATATGGTGTCAGTGAAATCCCCACAGAGAAGCAATGATCAATTTATTCAGAACCACCGAACAGCAGAGAAATGTCAGTGAAATGCCCTGATGTTCGGTGGTTTAATTCGTCAGGTTTAGGCTGGGGTCAGACTAACGCATTTTTAACGTGCGTTTAGGAGCACTTAATCGCGGCCGCAGTAGCAGCAAATGTCGGGCAATGACGGCCAATATACAAAATCCGGCCGCGCAACGCAAGCGGCAAAAGAACGCATTTTTTTGAGAACGTCGAACCGCTAGTACTGACGCACAGAGTGCGCTGCGTCCGCATAGCGGCGTGTGTGCGTGATTTGGAGACGTCAGACGCTGCTCATGTCCGGCCAACATAACTTCCAGACACCCAAAGTTTCCTGGTTTGGATCCGTAAAAAAATCACGCCTGAAAATGCGCATCGTATGACCGTTTTCGCGCATTCCGTGAACAAATACGTCAATGCATTTGGACGCACTTTTTGACGGTCGCTGCAAATAATGCGTTCGTTTGACCCTAGCCTTATTCAGGTGAATCCCATAGGTTTCAATGTTAAAAATATTCCCGTCTTTATTCAATATCTAATAAACCGTTTATTCTTTTAATTTGCAGCAAAAAGTCTCTTTATCTTTATTTTATATTTTTTTTAAAAATTGCCATTTTTCAGGATTTCTTCGTCAAAATAATTTTTCAAGATTTTTTTTAAATAGATTTTTTTCTGTAACAAACCTTTTTATTATTATTCATAGGATCTTATATGTTAATTCCACACATTTTCGTCCAGTAATTTTTTTGCAAAAAGCGTTTCAAATTTTGACTGTTTCAATCGTTTATTTTTTTCCCTCTACCCCGTTCGTCTACTTGTTGGATTTTTCTGTCGGCTGGTCAGTGCTGTGTTTGGCGGATCGTCGGCTTTTTTTGGATGCGTTCGGTGGGTTTGCGGCGGATTGTCAGGTACGTTCGGCAGGTATTCTGCGGCAGTTCGAAGTGATCCTATATTTTCGGATCGTATCGACTTGTTATCGGCAGATTTTCTGCAATTTTTCAGGGATTTATCAAATTGGTCCCTGCACTTCGGGGACCCTGTGATCAATGACGAATTGAATGCTGAATTCACAGCATGTCAGGGAATATGATTCCCTGTAGTGTAGGGAACGAGAGAGCACTGACATATCGGTGACATTTCGGTGCTTTCTGAATAACCCCTTAAGTGACACTTTTGAGTCTACCTGATGGAGGAGCAGGCTGCAGCTGGGGGACTTCACGGACTGACAGCCCAAAAAATGTTTCACAATCACATGAAACAGGATCCGCACTCATTACATCGCTCATTATGTCTCGCATGCCAGGCTAAAATGTGCTGGTCAGGTGCCCATGTCTAGGTCTCTATTCTGAATGTTTTGTTTTTTTTGTGTGAAGGGAGGAGGAAAATACAAAACAATAAAATACAATGAAATAAAATATAATAAAACACAACACAGATGATGTCACGTTAGATCTATGTGTCAACCGTATCACTGGTTCCATTCCTCACTTTGCTGCTGACGTTCATTCTCCGCTTGGCTTGGGATCGTCCCTTTCCCCTTGGTGGATTTTCCATGATGATTGACATGGTGCAAAATAAGCACAGTGACGGTGGCTTCAGCTTCTCAGCAGCCGTAGGACACAATATAGAAACATAGAAACATAGAAAAATGTCGGCAGATAAGAACCTTTCGGCCCATCTAGTCGCCCAATTACATGGATACTTTACCTGGATTTATCTTTTGTTTAGGATAGCCTTATGCCTTTACCGTCTCCTTGTGTAAATTTAAAAACTATAGGGGTAGAGAATTGCAGCTTCTAGGCTCAGCTTATGGAACACTGGTTTTGGAAAAACATTTTAATTTCATTTTTTTTTAATTGGTTTGTAATTCTTTATTTCCACAGATTCATTTCTTCGTGAATAACTGCAACGTTCCTCCCTTTCTTTTGCTTCCTTTCCTTTTTCCTGCCCCTTTTCTGTATTTTTCCTTCCATTCCCATTATTCCTACATTCTGTTTAATTCTTCTCCATTCCACTCTCCCTTTCTTCCACCTTTTCCTTTTATTCTTACTTTCCTCTTTCTTATCCTTTCTCCCTTCCCTTCCTGTACTTCTCTCCCTTTCTTTCATATCACCCTTCCTTCCTTTCTTTCTCTCTTCCTTCCATTTTTTTTGCTCTTCCTCTCATTTCTAGCTTCCTTTTCTTTCTCCCTTCTTTTCCTTTTTCCCTTACTTTATCCCTTCCTTTCCTTTGCTTTTTCCATTCTTTGCATTTCTCTCTTCCCCTTCCCTTCCCATCCTTTCCTTTCCTCCATTATTTTTCTTTCCATTCCTTACTATTTTTCTTTCCTTTTTCCTTCCTTTATTTAGTATCTTCCTTTCCTTTCTCTCTTTCCTTCCATTCTCTTTTTCCCTTCCCTTCCTTCCTTGCTTTCTCCCTCCCATTCCTATCATTTCTCCCTTTTTCCTTCCTTCCTGTTCCCTCTTCCTCTCCTTTCTCTTTCCTTTCTTATTCTTTCTCCCTTCTTTTCCTTTTCCTCTTATTTATCCCCCTCCTTTCCTTTTTTCATTCCTTGTCTTTCTCTCTTTCCCTTCCCTTCCTTTCCTCCCTTATTTTTTCCTTCCTTTCCTTTCTATCTTACTTTGATTTCTCTCTTTACTTTCTCCATTCCTTCCCTTTCTCTTTTCCCCTTCCCTTATTTTCCTTTCCATCCTTATTTTTCCTTCATTTTCTTACTCTCTTTCTTTCCTTTCTCCCTTCCTTCAGCCCTTATTTTGCCTTCCTTTCTTCCCTTTCTTCCTTCCTTTCTCCCTCCCTCACTTCCAAGGCTCTGTTTAAGCTTCCTCTGGTCCCTTTTCTGTGTTGTGTCTTTATTTACCTCCAATCAAGTAGTTACACCTTTTTAATGTTCTTTTCTTTCAGAGTGAAGTCCTTCCTGCATTTGCGCGTGACTGTTTTCCCATCATCTGGTCAGCTCCATGATGATGCTGGACCACTTGAAGAAAACCTGAGAAGATAAACCTTTGTGTAGTTTTATCACCATAATCCCATATTTTTGGTACTGTGGGAATTGTTTTTTGGCCCCATGTGTCCTCTGAGCAGGATGATATATATGTGTCGAGTCTTGGTGTCTTTATCCAGCCAAATCTCTTCAAACCGCTGAAACCCACACCAGAAGAGATTTTCGTGGTTGGAACCTGAGTAGCCCTAACCAGGCTGACAACAACTTCCATCTGACAAGGTCATTTTTCGTGGCCATCGGAATATATGAGTACGGGTGTTTCAGGTGCCGATTCAGCATTCAGACCATACACTGTGTTATTGACGTGAAATCAAATTAAGAATCCAGCGTGCCCATATGGTGCTGAAACGGAGTGCATGCCCTCTCCGGGGATTCTTTCACGCCATTCTAGAAGGATATCTATACATCTGAGCCAAGAAATCTCAGCTCGATCCTAATTGGAGCAGACAAGTCTCGGTGGCAAAAAGTTGCATTTTTTTTAATGGCGTAAGCAGCAGAGATCATTTACTTGAAAATTCCCAGAGATTAACATCCTCGTATGTAAAAGCTCTGTTTGACTCAGACCTGGCTGCGCCTCCTGTAACTAAATCCCCCCCAGATGCACTGACTCTTTATCATCTCCAGCAGCTACATGGTTAAGAACAGCTGCCGGCCCTTTAAGACAGACTTGGCAAGGGCCACCATTCAGCTGTTTGTTTGTCTATATCTCCAGCCACACTACGTGTGATCAACACAGATTTCCCCCCCCCCCAAAGCTCCTATAATATTTTATGGGGTTTGCAGCCATCGAACAGCTAAAGAATGTCACCTCCTGACCCACAAGATATAATGCCATAGTCATGCTCAAGTGTACACAGACTTATCCTGCTGAATGTGCTGTATGGAGGCTCCTTATCCTTACCTGCTCAAGATACGCCGCAAGTCCTCACCTGATCATCACTAAGATATAAGGTGGCATTTTGTTCCTTGTGTGCTTTCATTCAAATGGTAATTGAAAATACAGATTAAAAAAGAATAAAATTCTGGCCTGTTTGATCAATAAAACTGAATACCATGAACCTTGTTTTACCTGCTCTTCTTCCAGGGATACCTTGTTTCACCTGCTCTTCTTCTATCAATACCTTCTTTTACCTGCTCCTCTTCTAGCAATAACTTGTTTCACCTGCTCGTCTTCTAGAGATACCTTGTTTTACCTGCTCATCTTCTTCAAGGGATACCTTGTTTTACCTGATCTTCTTCTAGTGATATATTGTTTTAGCAGCTCTTCTTCTAGGGAAACATTGTTTTACCTGCTCTTCTTCTAGTAATACCTTGTTTTAGCTTCTCTTCTTCAAGGGATACCTTGTTTTACCTGCTCTTCTTCTAGCAATACATTGTTTCACCTGCTTTTCTTCTAGGGATACCTTGTTTTACCTGCTCTTCTTCTAGGGATACCTTGTTTTACCTGCTCTTCTTCTAGGGATACCTTGTTTTACCTGCTCTTCTTCCAGGGATACCTTGTTTTACCTGCTCTTCTTCCAGGGATTCCTTGTTTTACCTGCTCTTCTTCCAGGGATACCTTGTTGAACCTGCTCTTCTTCCAGGGATACCTTGTTTTACCTGCTCTTCTTCTAGGGATACCTTGTTTTACCTGATCTTCTTCTAGGGATACCTTGTTTTACCTGATCTTCTTCTAGGGATACCTTGTTTTACCTGATCTTCTTCTAGGGATACCTTGTTTTACCTGATCTTCTTCTAGGGATTGGTTGTTTTACCTGATCTTCTTCCAGGGATACCTTGTTTTACCTGCTCTTCTTCCAGGGATACCATGTTTTACCTGTTCTTCTTCCAGGGATACCTTGTTGAACCTGCTCTTATTCTAGGGATACCTTGTTTTACCTGCTCTTCTTCTAGGGATACCTTGTTTTACCTGATCTTCTTCTAGGGATACCTTGTTTTACCTGATCTTCTTCTAGGGATTGGTTGTTTTACCTGATCTTCTTCCAGGGATACCTTGTTTTACCTGATCTTCTTCTAGGGATACCTGGTTTTACCTGATCTTCTTCTAGGGATTGGTTGTTTTGCCTGATCTTCTTCTAGGGATACCTTGTTTTACCTGATCTTCTTCTAGGGATACCTTGTTTTGCCTGCTCTTCTTCCACCGATACCTTGTTTTACCTGCTCTACTTCAAGGGACACTTTTGCTTCAGATATTAATGGTTCTTCATTGATTATATTAAGATTGAGTAAAAGACATCCTACCAGTCCGTGTTACATGTGATTCTTTCCACAAATACGTTATTTATTTTCCCAAGCAGACGGGACTCCAACCAGAGCGATGGGGGTCTCAACCTTGGATTCAGAAAACCTGTGACTTGTGAAGGATGTCCTTTGCATGTTGCGGGGAATCCCCAGGATGTCCCCCCACATGTCTTCCGTAGCCAAGGGGATAATATAAATAGAATGGTATGACAGCTGATATTATAAAATCCTACACTCAGCAAAGAACAGTTTTCACAGTGGCTGAAAATGAGCAGCCATCCATAGGAGACCTTGTCTCTATCATCTGGTGATGTCAAAGGGAGGAGATATTGAAGCCATCTTGAGTTCCACCAATGGAATAGCGCATGCTCAGTCTGCACGCCAGGATGGTGAAGATGCTGGGTAGGTCCGCTCTAACAAGGACCTCGGTATCAGGCACTTTGTCTTGCCACTTAATACCAAGAAGTTTTCTAAGAGATGTTGTGTGAAAATGGTTTAATTTCTTGGCGTGACGCTGGTAGATTGTCCACGTTTCACATCCATGGAGCAACGTCGAAAGGACTGCTGCGCGATACACCTTGATCTTGGTTTTTTGTCTGATACGTCTCCTGTCCCACACATTTTTGCGAAGTCTTCCAAATGCTGCGTTTGCTTTTGCGAGTCTAGCAATCAACTCGTCGTCCATGTCGACAGATCTAGAAAGGATGCTGCCCAAGTACATGAATTTGTCCACCGCGTTTAGACGCTGCCCACTGATGGTGATGCTGGGTTCAGCATAAGGCTTCCTGGGAGCTGGCTGATACATCACTTCAGTTTTCTTTCTATTGATAGTGAGACCAAAGTTATTGCAGGCATCATAAAAATGTCAGCGCTGTGTTGCATATCGCCTTCCGAAGCAGCGTTGAGGGCACAGTCGTCTGCGAACAGAAACTCATTTATGATGTTATGTTTGATCTTGGTTTTCGCTTGAAGCCTTCTGAGATTAAAGACTGATCCATCAGTACGAAATCGAATTGGCAAGCCCGTGGTGGATTCCTTGAACGCATCAGACAGCATTGCAGAATACATGATGCTGATGAGTGTGGGAGCCAGGACACAGCCCTGCTTCACTCCATTTGTAACAGGAAATGCTTGAGATGATTGACCGTTTTCCTGGACACGAGCCAACATGCCCTCATGTAGCTGCCGGATGATAGCGGTAAACTTGTCTGGGCATCCATTCTATGGCGGCATGAGGTCTTCTCTTAGGTTGAATGTGGATTTTCATCTTTGAAACAATGAGATGGTGATCCGTCCACAAACTAATGGGGCATCCGAAAGAGCAAATCAAGGGCTTGAACAATATCTCCGTTGCTTCATATCTGAGCATCAAAACTCATGATCTGATTATTTGCCATGGGCTGAATATGCTAGAAACAATTGTGACAATGAAACAACCGGTCATTCTCCTTTATTTACTATATATGGCTTCCATCCCCCGACTCTTCCATCTCACTTTCCCACCTCCAATTTACTCGCTTTAGAGAAGCACTTACATACACTTAAGCAGACTTGGGTACAAATCAAAGTTATCTGAATGGAACGTGGTTACTCAAAAAGGTAAAACTGACAAAAATAGACGTATGTCGCCTGTTTATCAAGTGGGGATCAGGTTTGGTTATCCACCCGTCATATCAGGTTGCAGGTACCCACGATGAAATTGGCACCATGCTTCATAGGCCCTTACAGGGTCCTGCATCAAATCAATCCTGTATCATACGAATTGGTTTTGCCCCCAGCCTTTCGCATCCATAATGTGTTTCACGTGAGTCTAATGAAACCTTTGTTATGTAACCGCTTTACCAGAGTCGCTGTCCCTCCTCCACCTGTTGAAGTTGAAGGTGAGGAGGAATATGAAATCAAAGCCGTGTTGGCTTCCAGGCTTTGTAAGGGTTCCCTTCAATATCTGATTGATTGGAAAGGTTATGGGCCTGAGGATCGTTCATGGTTGCCTGCTTGTGATGTCCATGCTCCTCGGTTGGTACGGGCATTTCACAGGGCTCGTCCTCAGGCGCCGGGTGGTCGTTCGGTGACCTCCCGTAGAGAGGGGGGTATTGTTACATACCGTGCTATGGTCACCCGGCTCCCGGCAGCATCGTCCTCACTGCTCGCTGGCCGGGCACCAAGTGAGGAGGGGAGGCCGTGCGGTCACGTGAGATGCTGGGGGCGGAGCCAGGCATGATGACGCGGACCCGCCAAGTTTAAAACCATGGGCAATGCATTCATACATTGCCCTATTGTGGTTTAACATCCCTTAGAGCTGCTCCTGTTGATATTGATATTTTCTTGGTATACTGACCCCTGGCAACGGCTTACGACATTCTCTGGCGTACTGACCCCTGGCAACGGCTTATGATATTCTCTGGCGTACTGACCCCTGGCAACGGCTTACGATATTCTCTGGCGAACTGACCCCTGGCAACGGCTTACAATATTCTCTGGTGTACTGACCCCTGGCAACGGCTTACGATATTCTCTGGCATTTCTGGTTTGGCTATATGTTCTCACGCTTGGCTTCTTCAGTGTGATTCTAGGGATATATATATATAGACTGACCATTATAAGAATCGGAGGGAAAGGATAGATGCTGCATACAAGGATCACATTCTCCTCCTGGTGGGGATTCGTAACAGTCGCCTCATGCACGTGGTACCCAAGTGTGGGATGTCTTTACCACGCTTGATCCTTTTCTGACATAGATTACAAATAGCAACGGTGCGGTCTGCTGCACATTTCTTAAAGAACTCCAAGACAGCAGACTTCCTGTACATGTGCTTTGAGACAACAACGCTCTGTACCTGAGCAGCTGTGACTTCTGATGCCTTGGACTGGCTACGGTTGCTCATAGAGGATGTTGTGCCTCGTGTTTGTTGTGCCTCCTCCTCACTTGACTCCTCTGTTCGATCAGGCACCCAGGTGGAGTCAGTGACCTCATCATCATTGTCATCACCCCCTATCTCCTCGTCACTGGAGCCAACTTGGCAGTATGCTGCAGCTGCTGGGGCAACATGAGTGCCAGTTATTTGTGTGTCACTGGCACCCCCTTCCTCTAGGTTCATTATACTCCCTTCCTCAACCTCAGAGATTGTATCAGAGCACTGTAGTTGCTGCGCATCCTCAAGCAGCATGTCACTGTCATTGTAGTCAAACAATTCAGCTGACTCCTCCATGTATGTTGGTGAGGCTACGGCAGGAGTAGCTGTGGACATGGAGGCTGCATTAGATGCTTTGGCAGCTGAGGTGGACTGTAAACCACTACAAGTCTGGCTGGCAGAGGACTCAAAGGATGAGGATGGCCTGGTTAGCCAATCCACCAAATCCTCTGTATGTTGCTGCAGCATAAGACGGCCAGCACCAGTTAGAAAGGACAAGCGTGCCCCTGCAGAGATTGCACCACGTCCACGACGACCAGGGGCACTGCCTTCCGACACAGAGGCTGCTTGCCCTCTTATCTGTGTCTGGTAGCATCTGCATGTCCTTTTTGGTCTTTCTGACATGGTGAGTGATATATAGATTAAAGAAATACAGAAGTCTGATTCAACTCTGGTATAAAGATTGGAGCTATGCAGAACTCAGATTCAACTCTGGTATATAGATTAAAGATATTCATGATATAAATCGGTGATTTTACTGATATTTTCCCTGCAAGGCTGCAAATGTCCTCTACTCTCTTTCTCTGAGTCACTTCCTCTCCTGCAGGCTGCAACAGATTCAACTCTCAATAGATAAACAGATGAACCCTGATTAAACTGTGTTATTGTATGGTATCTAGAATTAGATCAAAAATATTCAGATTTTACAGAACAATGCTGTAAGTCAGTGATACACACTGGCCCTGATAGCCTGGCTGTGCCAAGACAGATTCAAATTTACTGAACTCTGATATAACTCATTGATACACACTGATAACAGGCTGTGCCAAGACAGATTCTAATGTGCTGAACTGTGGTATAACTCATTGATACACACTGATAACAGGCTGTGCCAAGACAGATTCAAATTTGCTGAACTGTGTTATAACTCACTCATACACACTGATAACAGGCTGTGCCAAAACAGATTCTAATTTTCTGAACTCTGGTATAACTCACTCATACACACTGAAAACAGGCTGTGCCAAGACAGATTCTAATTTGCTGAAATGTGGTAGAACTCAGTGATAGCCTGGCAGTGCCAACACAATTTCAAATCCCCAGAAATCTCCTACAACTCACTGAAACACACTGTCCCTGATAGCCTGGCAGTGCCAATACAGATTCAAATCCCCAGAAATCTCCTACAACTCCCTGTTACACACTGTCCCTGATAGCCTGGCAGTGCCAACACAGATTCAAATTCCCAGAAATCTCCTACAACTCACTGATAGAACAATCTCCTCTCCTCTCTGATTCACTCCTGGAAATACACACGCTGGGGCTGCAGGCAGGGAAGCCTTTTATAGTGTGCTGCAGGACTTAGCTCTGTGAGCCTATGATTGGGCAAAATTTGCCCAATCAGGACTCTGAGCCGTGATTGGCATAGTCTTGCACCTGTCTTTCACCTGACCTGTGGTCAGGTGCAAGGCTGTATCTAATTACAAGCTTCAGGCCAGTGGAAAAGTGCATTGTGGTCCATTGTGGGCGAACATGCGGCAAACACGTGGAAATATTTGGAGTTCGCCGAACAGCCGAACGGGCGATGTTCGATTCGAACCCCCGAACAGATACGAACCGAACGCTCATCCCTAGTAAGGAGCCATTAGGAGCAATCTGAAGATGTCACCATACCGAAGGTTTGCGTATTGACATTGTGAGTATGATGCAACGAAGCCTGGTACTTCCAGAAAATCGTTGTATTTTAAAATAATCAGGCCAGTTCTGCTGTTTTGCTTTCTCAGTGAACTTATATAAAAAAAATAAAAGAGTCTTTCAAACCCCCCCCCAGACAAAAGTCAGGACTATACGGTATCGAATGCACAGAAGCTCGATCCGGCTTGGCAGCCCCTCCATAATGCTGACGTGAAGCTCAAGATTTTGCTGAATGATTTGGATAATTATAATATCACAGGCTGAGGTTACTTTACCATCTGTTGCTCATTTTTTAATAAGCTATTCATCATGTTATCCAGTTGTAGCCATGTGAGATGCTCATTACCCCCTCCCCATCACACAGATTCCAATACTCAAAGTACAGACACAGTGAAATCACTGAAAGTGGTGAATTTACTGTGAGTTTTATTGCTGTGGAGCTCTGTAATACGCTCATACACAGTGCACATTACTGTGAGTTTTATTGCTGCAGAGTTCTGTGATACGCTCATACACACCGCACATTACTGTGAGTTTTATTGTTGTGGAGTTCTGTGATGCGCTCATACACACTGCAGATTACTGTGAGTTTTATTGCTGTGGAGCTCTGTGATACACTCATACACACTGCACATTACTGTGAGTTTTATTGCTGTGCAGCTCTGTGATACGCTCATACACACCGCACATTACTGTGAGTTTTATTGCTGTGGAGTTCTGTGATGCGCTCATACACATGGCACATTACTGTGAGTTTTATTGCTGTGGAGCTCTGTGATGCGCTCATACACAATGCACATTACTGTGAGTTTTATTGCTGTGGAGCTCTGTGATATGCTCATACACACTGCACATTACTGTGAGTTTTATTGCTGTGTAGCTCTGTGATACGCTCATACACTCAGCACATTACTGTGAGTTTTATTGATACAGAGCTCTGTGAAACGCTCATACACACTGCACATTACTGTTACTGTGAGTTGTATTGCTGTGGAGCTCTGTGATACTCTCATACACACTGCACAATACTGTGAGTTTTATTGCTGCAGAGCTCTGTGATACGCTCATACATACCATATATTACTGGAAGTTTTATTGCTGTGGATCAGCACAAAACAAATCCATCAAAATACCAAGAAAATACCTGGATACAATAAGAGTCTAAGAAGTTATAGTCCTCAACTCCAGAAAACATGAAACCTCAAAATCGATCATAAATCACTGTAAACCACTGCTGATTTGAACCAGCAATGCTTTTTTAAGGCCACATAGAGACTGGGGAAACGGGTGAGAAAAATATGGTACTTTTAAATGTCGAAGGTTTATGACAAAAAAACACAGCAATCTGTGTAACATGTGCAACGCGGAGCCTTTGATAACTCCTGGCTAAAATTCAGAGGTCATGTTAAATTCCCCCAGGAGCAGACATAAAACTCTGAAAATCCAGAAATAAAATACATATATCACACGTGAACTTTAAATATTGCACATCCAGGATCAGTGCTTTTTATCAACGCAGGAAATATGTCAAAACAGACATAGATCGAGGTAAATTCAATAAACTGAAATCTTGCCGAGGTCTAAAAGGAACATTCTATTGAAAAATAGATTTCCATTATTTTGCTCTTAAATAATTGGCAAGATCCTTTTGACAGTCACTGTCTGATTATTGTTTTTTATTTTAGGTGATTTTAACCCTTTAGTGACTGGGCAGTTTTGCCATTGTCTGTCTAAAAGTGCCCGCTGCTGTTTTTACGTTTCTGCGCTGTTTGTGTTTAGCTCTAATTTTTCTCTTACTCGTTTATGGAACCCACACATATTATACACCATTTTTCTCGCCATTAAATGGAATTTGTAAAGATACGATTATTTCCATCATATCATATAATTTACTATAAATAAATTATGAAATATGATGAAAAAAATGGAAAAAACAATATCTACAACCGCCAAAAAAACAATCGGCTAAATAGTTTAAAAATGTTGTCCTGAGTTTAGAAATACACAATTTTAACATGTTTTTTTCTTTTTAACCTCTTCACTGCTGAGCCATTTCACCTCTGTGTGCTGAGCTCATTTTGACTGTTTCATGCTCATCATGTGTAAAAGTGATTTGAAGTCCTATTTTATTTAACCCAGCTAAAAAAAAAATATATATATATATATATATATTTATTTTTTATTTACTCTTATTTTTACACCAAACATGATCATGTTTGGTATCATTGGAAAGGCCATGGAGCGGGAGATACGGGGATCCAAAGGAGCCCCTTAACTCCACTTCACAGTTTGGGGGTTAACTAGCCAACTGACATCATCATGTATATGGTGACACCATCAGTGGGCAAGGGTGACACTGGAGGTTTGGCTGACATCCAAGCTGTCAACCAAGTCTGGAAGCAAAACACAATCTGGTGCCAATTGGTGTCCAATCGCGATCAGAATCCTAAGGGATTAAAGAGAGGCACCACTGGAAAGGGCAGACTGTGCCCTTTCCAGTGGTGCCTCTCTTTTGTTTTTGCTTTTTTTTCATTCAGGAGGGAGAGTAGTCCAAAGTCCCCCACTTTCAGGCCCTTCTGGCAAGCGCATAAAACTATCGGGCTGGCTTCAAGGAAGCCAGAAAGACGTGGGACCCTGGCTATAGAGGTGAGTATAGGGAGGGAGGGGGGTTAAAAGACCATGACGTACATAATAAGTCCTTGGTCCTTAAGGGGAATTTTCCCCAGGTCAGTACATCAGTGGTCCTTATGGGTTTAATCACCTTTTGTCGTGTGCTGTTCCCCCTCTTCGGAAGTCCCTGATGCTTTCTGCGTAATTCTACACAGCTTGCGTCATGTAGGAACATCAAATTGTACAGCACTAGGGGACATGCGCACTTTACATACACTACAGGGGTTATTAACAAAGCACCGAAATTTCATCGAAATGTCGGTGCTGTCCACTTTGGTGCAATTCGGCAATTCCATAGCGCCGAAACTACGATGAATTTAATATTCACCATAGGGTCAACATAGAGCATAGTAGCCTCATGAAAAAGTTGTGGAAGAGAACCAAAGAGCACCAAGAGAAAAGAACTGGCCTTTGTGAAATCCATCGAATTGAATAAAAAAAATGAACTCTCCTATGCATTAAAATGTGTCTCAATAATAGAAAAGGTCCTTCAAAAAATAATGAAAAGGTCTGTTAAAGAATTTAAGAAAAGGGAAACAAAAATTTTGTCAAAAAATACAAGAATGTGTTCTAAAAAAAGAAAGAAAGAAAGACTTGTTGCTGAAATTGAAAATAATATATATATATTTTAAATTATAATATTTTTTTACATTGTATCCTATGGGATTCCCCTGTTTAAACCTGTCGAACTGAATCACCAAAAATCAGGGAATTTCATTGACATTTAGGTGCAGTTCGGTGTCTTTGAATAGATTAACCATTGCTCCTCTATGGGACAATTTTGCAGATGCCGAAGATCAATGAATTGCAGCAATTTGCACCGTATTTCGCCGTCAGTTTGCCAGTATTTGGAGAATTGACAGTTTAGTAAATAGACAAACTGCCATGAAATTGCGCCGCACGGTTTGATTCGGTGGCAAATTCGGCGCTTTGTGAATAACCCCTTATAAAGTGGACAGGATGAGTAGAGTGTCCCTTGAAGTATTAGGTATGGTGGATTGATCTTGATTTGTTCCCATAGCTTGATGATAGCTGTCGAATTGTGCCCTATTAAACATGTCAATCTGTGCCTCTGTTAAAGTATCGGAAAGTCTATGCAAAACACCTTATTTATCCACAAAACTGATTTCACAGTTAATGAGGTGGTGGAGGGAATGTTTACGTAAGGCGGCAGGAGCCTATTGTTCTCCAGGCTAACTGAGATAAGAGCGGTCCACTAAAGGAGACGAGGTGCTAATAACACGTTAATCTTCCCACTGGTGATATCCTTTGAATACATCCCACACAATGCAATGATGTGAGTCAGTGACCGACGCATTCACTCCATTCTATGGCCAAAGCCACACAGTGAGGAACAAGTGATGGAAAGATACTGGGGGGGGGGGAAGCTTACAACACAAAATATCACACAAATGGATGCACATATATATCACACAGTGACACATATAAAGGAAAATATTTTCTTAACTTATAAAGCAGTAGTGAAGAAGCAATTGGGTAGGAGAGGAAATAGTTAAACAAGGCTGCATGGGGTCTATTATGTTGTCTACGCTATATGAGATAAGAGATGTCATCTGACTGAGATCTAATAGTGGGCTGTAACACTTTAATCTGCCCGCAGGGCATGTAATTTGCATACAACTGACACATGCAATCCTTAAGAGTCTGACTTTGGAGATCTGACCCATTCACTCCATTCTATGGCCAAAGCCACAAAGTGAGGAGCAAGTGATGGAAAGATACAACACAAAATATCACACAATGGATGCACCCAGTGACACATATAGAGGAAAATATCACACAATGGATGCGCCCAGTGACACATATTGAGGAAAATATCACACAACGGATGCACCGGGTGACACATATAGAGGAAAATATCACACAATGGATGCACCCAGTGACACATATAGAGGAAAATATCACACAATGAATGCACCCAGTGACACATATAGAGGAAAATATCACATAATCGATGCGTCCAGTGAACATATAGAGGAAAATATCACACAATGGATGCACCCAGTGACACATATAGAAGAAAATATCACACAATGGATGCACCAGTGACACATATAGAGGAAAATATCACACAATGGATGCACCCACTGACACATATAGAGGAAAATATCACACAATGGATGCACCCAGTGACACGTATAGAGGAAAATATCACACATTGGATGCACCCAGTGACACATATAGAGCAAAATATCACACAATGGATGTACCCAGTGATACAGAGGAAAATATCACACAATGGATGCGCCGAGTGACACATATAGAGGAAAATATCACACAATGGATGCACCCAGTGACACATATAGAGGAAAATATCACACAATGGATGCGCCCAGTGACACATATAGAGGAAAATATCACACAATGGATGCGCCCAGTGACACATATAGAGAAAAATATCACACAATGGATGCGCCCAGTGACACATATAGAGGAAAATATCACACAATGGATGCGCCCAGTGACACATATAGAGGAAAATATCACACAATGGATGCGCCCAGTGACACACATAGAGGAAGATATTTTCTTGACTAAACATACAAGAGAAAAACAAACACATGTAAGATATCAGCAACATAAATAAACACAATAAGGACATCACATTTTTTGGTGGTACCGGCCCTTTAACTGACAACTCAAACAACAACAAAAAGGTCTTCTAAATAAAAACGCTCACTCTGTAGGATAAGACACATTGACAACTCCATAAAAATGTTAAACACACAAAAGTCTTTTTAATCTCTCAATAAATGTTGATTTAGATACTTTTGTTGTTTCTGGACCAAGTATTAAACTCAGTTGAATGACATTAACTGAAATGAAAGTATCCAAAATTGTAAATCTCTGCGCAATAAAACCACATATGGAAAACAGTAATAAAAAGATAACTTACTTCTAAAAAAAAAGTCCATTTGGGAAAACATAAAAGTGAAGGATAGCAAGATGTTAGAAGATAACTCTGTGCGTCTCACATGTGGACCCGCGCCTGTGCGCTTATTCAACAGTTATTTTATTTTTAATAAATACTACAGATGTTTTATTCGTGTTGTATTTAAAGGGATCGTCTATTAAAAATACAGTTTCCCTTTTTTTGCCCTCAAATAATTGGGCAGACCCTGGTGACAGCCTCTGCATGATCACTTTAAAAATTGTTTGCTCTTTTTCAGGTGATTTTATTATTATTATCCTTTATTTATATAGCGCCACATATACCGCAGCGCATTACAAGATCAGTGTACAAGGCGTTGATACATTGGAATACCACACATGGATGATACGGCCTGATTCAGGGGGTCCTGTTCCCAAAGGAATTTACAATCTATGAGATGTACAAGTATTTTGCGAGGTAGGTGTATCCATATCGCTAGGTGTTTTGCCCAAGGACACTCGCTGGTGGCGTCTTTTGAGTGGGATCGAGTCGTCGTTTTATGACTGTAGATCAGTGACCTGGTGGTTAGGTTGAACCCGCTTCTCGTAAAGTTGAGACTTGCTTCTTCACAGTTGTATTGGAGGGATGTGCTGATCGGAATTTGTGCTTTATGCCATTACAGATTAGGCTGAACCCAGGGGCGGACGGACAACTAATGGGACCCCCGGGCAATAGGAGGTCATGGGGCCCCCCATGTTCAGCATCCACAGGAGGCCACACCCATAAAAAACCCCACCCCCTACAGCGCAAAACCCACATGTACATTATTGTGCTAAAGAATTTATTTCTGAACTCCTAAAAATAACCTTTTTGAAAATCCACTTGGACCCATCAGCGAGTTGTGCCCCCCCCTCCATACTTACAGATGGCCACCGCACTGCTGCAGCAGCCATCACCCACTCATCGCAGCTAAGGCTGCGCCGCGGCACAGAAAGTCCCTGTGGAAAATGTGGGAAACTGCTAGGCTTGTGCACCGATTTTTTTTTCGGTTCGATTCGATTCGATTTTTCGGATTTTTAAACTTTTCGATTCGGCTCGTTTCGACCGATTTCGGTTTCGATTCGATTCGGTTCGACCTGTTTTTCGGGTAAATTTTTTTTCGGAATTTCGGCCATTTTTCATATTTTCGTGCCACTGTGCTCGGTTTTTGTATCGACTTTTCGTTTTTTCGAAAATTTTTCGTTTTTCAGAAAATTTTCGTTTTTACAAAATTTTCGTTTTTACAAAATTTTCGTTTTTCGGAAAATTTTCGTTTTTCGAAATTGCAAATTTTTCGGCATATCGACCATTTTTCGTATTTTTCGTGTCATTTTGCCCGTTTTTTGTATCGACTTTTCGAAACATTTTCGTTTTTCAGAAAATGTTCGTTTTTACAAAATTTTCATTTTTCGGAAAATTTTCGTTTTTCGGAAAATTTTCGTTTTTCCGAACATCTGTTCTCCTCGTTTGCCACATTTCAAGCCCATTCGAAAAATCCGAAAATATTTCGTTTCGGCTCGGAAAACATTTCGGATCTGAACTTTTCGGATCTAAAATTTTTCGGAAATTCGGCCGCATCCGAAAACACGAATCGGGAAATTTCGTGAAAATTCCGAAATTCCGAAACCCGAAACGCACATCCCTAGAAACTGCCGATCACTTTAACAGATACTGTAGAATCCTGACACACTGCACATTACAGAGCTGCACAGCAATAAAACTCACTGGAATGTGCAGTGTGTATGAGCGTATCACAGAGCTGCACAGCAAAAAACCTCACAGCAATGTGCAGAGTGTATGAGCGTATCACAGAGGTTCACAGCAATAAAACTCCCAGTAATGTGCAGAGTGCATGAGCGTACTACAGTGCTGCACAGCAAAAAAACTCACAGTAATGTGCAGTGTGTATGAGTGTATCACAGAGCTCCCCAGCAATAAAATCCACAGTAATGTGCAGCTCACACATGGATATATATTGCCCCCAGCAGCTCATACATGGATATACTGTATATTTCCCCCAGCAGCTGAAACATGAATATATATTGCCCCAGTAGCTCAAGCATGGATATATATTGCCCCAGTAGCTCATAAATTTATATATATTGCCCCCAGTAGCTCACACATTGATATATATTGCCCCAGTAGCTCACACATGGATATATAGTGCCCAGCTCACACATGGATGTATATTGCCCAGCTCACACATGGATGTATAGTGCCCAGCTCACACATGGATGTATAGTGCCCAGCTCACACATGGATGTATAGTGCCCAGCTCACACATGGATATATAGTGCCCAGCTCACACATGGATGTATATTGCCCAGCTCAGAAATGTATGTATAGTGCCCAGCTTACACATGGATGTATAATGCCCAGCTCACACATGGATGTATAGTGCCCAGCTCACACATGGATATATACTCACTCCAGCAGCTTTTGTATGGGGATGAGCTGTTCGGGTTCGGACGGTTCGGGGTTCGACCCGAACTTAGCCTATTCGAGCGGATCGCGAACCCCGAACATTTCCGGGTGTTCGCAGCATGTTCGACCACAATGTATTTTCCCACTGCCTGAAGCTCCTAATTGGCTACAGCCTTGCACCTGACCACAGGTCTGGTGCAAGACTGGTTGAACACTATGTCAGTCACCGCTCAGAGTCCTGATTGGGCAAATTTTGCCCAATCATGCGCTCACAGAGCTAAGTCCCGCAGCACACTATATAAGGTTTCCACGCAGCGCTTCTGCACGCATTTCAGAGGAGATTTCAAAGGAGATAGTTGTGTGTGTTGTTACTGCCGGTCTGCCACGCTACTGGGGGGGTCTGGGGAGGTCTCATTTCCACCAAATATCAGGGAAATTAGGTGATGTGTGTCTTGTCACTGTGCCAGCAAGTGTTTTTGGGGTTTACAACTTTATTTAAAACATTTGTGAATTGAGGTGATTTTCTGGGTCTCGTCACACAGCCAGCAAATCTTTTTGGGGCTCACTAATTTCTTTAAAACACTTGTGAATTAAGGTGATCTGTGTCTCGTCATACAAACAGTACCACGCTGTATTTTGGGGCTCACTAATTTCTTTAAAACACTTGTGAATTAAGTTGATCTGTGTCTCGTCATACAAACAGTACCACGCTGTATTTTTGGGGCTCACTAATTTCTTTAAAACACTTGGGAATTAAGGTGATCTGTGTCTCGTCATACAAACAGTACCACGCTGTATTTTGGGGCTCACTCATTTCTTTAAAGCACTTGGGAATTAAGGTGATCTGTGTCTCGTCACACAAACAGTACCACGCTGTATTTTGGGGCTCACTAATTTCTTTAAAACACTTGGGAATTAAGGTGATCTGTGTCTCGTCATACAAACAGTACCACGCTGTATTTTGGGGCTCACTAATCTCTTTAAAACACTTGTGAATTAAGGTGATCTGTGTCTCGTCATACAAACAGTATCACACTGTATTTTGGGGCTCACTAATTTCTTTAAACACTTGGGAATTAAGGTGATCTGTGTCTCGTCATACAAACAGTACCACGCTGTATTTTGGGGCTCACTAATTTCTTTAAAACACTTGTGAATCAAGGTGATCTTCTGTGTCTCGTCACACAGCCAGCAAGTTTTTTTGGGGCTCACTAATTTCTTTAAAGCACTTGGGAATTAAGGTGATCTGTGTCTCGTCATACAAACAGTACCACGCTGTATTTTGCGGCTCACTAATTTCTTTAAAACACTTGGGAATTAAGGTGATCTGTGTCTCGTCATACAAACAGTACCACGCTGTATTTTGGGGCTCACTAATTTCTTTAAAACACTTGGGAATTAAGGTGATCTGTGTCTCATCATACAAACAGTACCACGCTGTATTTTGGGGCTCACTAATTTCTTTAAAACACTTGTCAATCAAGGTGATCTTCTGTGTCTCGTCACACAGCCAGCAAGTTTTTTGGGGCTCACTAATTTCTTTAAAACACTTGGGAATTAAGGTGATCTGTGTCTCGTCATACAAACAGTACCACGATGTATTTTGGGGCTCACTAATTTCTTTAAAACACTTGTGAATCAAGGTGATCTGTGTCTCGTCACACAGCCAGCAAGTTTTTTTGGGGCTCACTAATTTCTTTAAAGCACTTGGGAATTAAGGTGATCTGTGTCTCGTCATACAAACAGTACCATGCTGTATTTTGGGGCTCACTAATTTCTTTAAAACACTTGTGAATCAAGGTGATCTTCTGTATCTCGTCACACAGCCAGCAAGTTTTTTTGGGGCTCACTAATTTCTTTAAAACACTTGGGAATTAAGGTGATCTGTGTCTCGTCATACAAACAGTACCACGCTGTATTTTGGGGCTCACTAATTTCTTTAAAACACTTGGGAATTAAGGTGATCTGTGTCTCGTCATACAAACAGTACCACGCTGTATTTTGGGGCTCACTAATTGCTTTAAAACACTTGGGAATTAAGGTGATCTGTCTCTTGTCACTGGCTGCCAGCTATCAGTGTGTCTCACTGAGTTATACCAGAGTTATTTAAATCTTTATACCAGAGTTGAATCAGAGTTCTGTATATATTAATCTATATATCACTCACCATGTCTGAAAGAACAAAAAGGACAGGCAGACGCTCCCAGCCACACATTAGAGGGCAAGCAGCCCCTGTGTCGGGAGGCTGTGTCTCTGGTCGTGGTGGACGTGGTGCATCCTCTGCAGGGGCACGCTTGTCCTTTCTAACTGGTGCTGGCCGTCTTAAGCAGCAGCAACATACAGAGGACTTGGTGGATTGGCTAACCAGGCCATCCTCATCCTCCGAGTCCTCTGCCAGCCAGGCTTCTAGTGCTTTACAGTCCACCTCAGCTGTCAAAGCATCTAATGCAGCCTCCATGTCCACAGCTACTCCTGCCGTAGCCTCGCTATCACACACGGAGGAGTCAGCTGAATTGTTTGACTACAATGAGAGTGACATGCTGCTTGAGGATGCGCAGCAAGTACAATGCTCTGATTCAATCTCTGAGGTTGAGCAAGGGAGTATAATCAACCTAGAGGAAGGGGGTGCCAGTGATGAAACACAAATAACTGGCACTCATTGTGCCCCAGCAGCTGCAGCATACTGCCAAGTTGGATCCAGTGACGAGGAGATAGGGGGTGAAGATGACATTGATGATGAGGTCACTGACTCCACCTGGGTGCCAAATCGAACTGAGGAATCAAGTGAGGAGGAGGGGGAGGAGGAGGAGGCACAGCAAACACGAGGCACAACATCCTCTGTGACCAACCGTAGCACTAGCCAGTCCAAGGCATCAGATGTCAGAGCTTCTCCGGTGCAGAGCGCTGTTGTCTCAAAGAACACATGCAGGAACTCTGCTGTCTGGTTGTTCTTTAAGAACTGTGCAGCAGACCCCACCGTTGCTATTTGTAACCTATGTCAGAGGAGGCTGAAGCGTGGGATAAACACCAGACACTTGGGTACCACGTGCTTGAAGCGACATATGAACAAGTGCCAAACATCCCATTGGGGCAAAACTTTGCGTAGGTCCTCCTCCTCCTCATCTGTCTCTACCCACACTGTATGTCCTGCCATGCAATTGCCTAAAACCTCCACCGACAGGGATGATGCTACAGTAATGGATGTACCAGCAGGTCCTCCTCACAATGTGACATCATCCCAGTAGCTGAAGATTTACGCAGTCAGATTACGTTGCCGCAGCTGCTGCAGCGAAATAGAAAATATAGTCCCAACCATCCCCAAGCACAGCGTCTAAATGCCAGCTTAGCAAAATTACTCGCATTGCAGCTGCTGCCTTTCCAGCTGGTGGACTCTGCTCCCTTCCGTGAATTTTCTGAATGCGCTGTACCACAGTGGCAGGTTCCAAAACGCCATTATTTTTCACGCAAGGCCATTCCAGCACTATACCAGCATGTGGAAGACAATGTTATCGAGTCATTGGGAAAGGCAGTCAGCAGCAAGGTGCATGTGACTTTAGACACGTGGTCCAGCAAGCATGGACAGGGCTGTTACATTTCCTTCACGGCACACTGGGTAACTCTGATCGCAGCTGGGAGGGATCCAAGACGGGGCTCTGTGCTGGAGCTTGTTCATCCACCATGCCTCCAGAAAGCTGCTTGTATGAGGTCTGTCTGCTCCACCACCACCACCTCTTCCTCCTCCTTCTCTGTCTCTGGCGAAGTGGCAGTTAAACCGACGCCTGACAGGGTCTACGCAATGGCTCAAGCAAAAAGATGCCATACTGTGCTTGAACTGGTTTGTTTAGGGGACAGGAGCCACACCGGGTCAGAAATTTTGTCAGCTCTGCAGGGGCAGGTGCAGAGATGGTTAACACCATGCCAGCTTGAGCTGGGATTGATCGTCTGCGATAATGGCAGCAACCTTCTCTCCGCCCTACGCAAGGGTAAATTGACGCATGTACCATGCCTAGCACACGTCCCAAATCTGGTGGTACAGCGTTTCCTAACCAAGTACCCAGGGCTGCCAGAGCTTCTCATCCAGGCCAGAAAAGTCTGCAGCCACTTCAGACGGTCATTCCCAGCAAGCGTTCGCCTGGCAGAAATTCAAAGAGAATTCCACCTTCCCACAAACCGTCTGATCTGTGACATGCCCACCAGGTGGAACTCGACATTAGCAATGCTGCAGCATCTGCACAAGCAGCAGAGGGCCATCAACGAGTACCTGTGTGAGTATGGCACAAGGACAGGTTCAGGTCAACTTGTTTCCCCCCCCCACAGTGTCTGATGATCAAGGATGCATGCACTGTACTGTCACCATTTGAGGAGGCAACGAGGATGGTGAGCAGGGACAGTGCATGCATCAGTGACACAATTCCTTTAGAGTTCCTGCTGGAGCACACTCTGCAGGGAATTATAGATGTGACTCTAGAGGCAGAGCAGCGGGAGGAAGAGGAGGCCTTCCCTAGCTCTCAAAGCCCCAGTCTTTCCGCAGACAGCATTCCAGCGGGTCCTACTCAGATCAGACAGGAGGAGGATGAGGAGGAGGAGGACTATTTAATTAGTGGGGGCATTGAAGGTGGGGATTCCTCAAGGCAGGGTTTTGTGTGCCCAGAAACAGAAGGGCTTGTGCGTGGCTGGGAGGAGGAAGTGCACAATACGGTCATCCTCATTGACCAGGAAGACTCGGAAGCTAATGCCACCTCCAACCTATGCTGCACGGGCTCCCTAATGATGCAAAGCCTTTTAAAGGACCCCAGGATTCGTGCTATCAAGGAGAGGGATCATTACTGGTTGGCAACCCTTCTTGATCCACGATACAAGGGGAAAGTTGCAGAGCTTATCCTGCCCGCACAGAGGGAGCACAGGATGACAAAACTTGAGGACGCTCTAAAGCGAAACTTGTGTAACAACTTTCCAGGCACTGTTAGATTACCAAATGCTGACACACATGCTTCTGAGGCTGCAGGTGATCAGAGGAATAGCGGAGAAGGCCAGGGCCGCTTGACTTATGCTTTTTTTAAAAATTTTAGTCCTCGACGCCCAGGGACGTCAATTGTAGGCACCCATTGCCAGCGTTTTCACCATATGGTGCAGGACTACCTAGGGCAAGGGCAGACCTGTATACGTTTCCAGCAGATGATCCACTGGCTTACTGGGTCTTGAGATTGGATCACTGGCCAGAACTTAGCCAATATGCTATGCAGCTACTAGGTTGCCCTTCATCTAGCGTGCTTTCCGAAAGGACGTTCAGTGCCGCTGGAGGTTTTGTCACAGACAAAAGAGTACGTCTGTCCACCGACTCTGTAGACCGGCTGACATTTATAAAAATGAATCAGTCCTGGATCAGCAGCTATCAATCCCCTGATGCTGAAATAATGGAATAGATAGGGGATGTCCTCTTCTGCATTCACAAAACCTCCAGCACTGAACTCTTCCACAATACCACAAAAGGGTTACGGTGTGAAGGCACTTGCTGCCATGAAAGGCACAATATTTGGCTGCACTGACGCCTGTGCCAGATTTATATCATTTTATTTTTTTGAACCGCAGGTTCCAACCCTGCACTCTTCCACAATACCACAGAGGGGTTACTGTATGATGATACTTGCTGGCCTGGTAGTCTTGCACCAAAGGCACAATATCTGGGTGCACTGACGCCCATTACCAGATCAAAAACTTTTCAATATAGGACCACATGGTACACTCCTGCACTCTTCCACAATACTACAGAGGGGTTACTGTATGATGATACTTGATGGCCTGGCATTAAAGGCACAATATCTGGGTGCACTGACGCCCATTAACAGATCAAAAAATGTTCAATATAGGACCACATGGTCCACCCCTGCACTCTTCCACAATACCACAGAGGGGTTACTGTATGATGATACTTGCTGGCCTGGCATTAAAGGCACAATATCTGGGTGCACTGACGCCCATTACCAGATCAAAAACCTTTCAATATAGGACCACATGGTCCACCCCTGCACTCTTCCACAATACCACAGAGGGGTTAGGCTAGGGTCAGATGAGCGCATTTTCTACGGACTGTGCGTCCGTGCAGTACGGACGTACTTACTGACTGACGACAAGGTAGTGGCCACACAGTCGGTTTTTTTCACTGACGTATTTTTTGACTGATGTAGCAGGGAAAATAAATTACAATGAAAGAACATTCTGTCCATCAAAAATGCTGGACGTATAAATGCAGTCCGTCTGACCTTGTTGCATCACTCACACACAAACCTATGCGGACGTTGTGGACGTGGCGCACTCTGCACGTCCGTTCTAGCAGTATTACGTTCTTGCCTAACCTGCGTCCGTTTGCAGCGTTCGTCAGCCCCCGCACTTCTGTGCGGACGTACTTTGTGTGTGGGGCTCCATTTAACACAATTGTATGCTATCACGGACATACTTATGTGCGGGCAACACGGACGTTAACACTGCGTTCGTCTGACCCCAGCCTTACTGTATGATGATACTTGCTGCCCTGGCAGTCTTGCACCAAAGGCAGAATATCTGGGTGCACTGACGCCTTAACCAGATACATATCTTTTTAATATAGGACCGCAAGGTTCACCCCTGCACTCTTCCACAATAACACAGAGGGGTTACTGTATGATGATACTTGCTGGCCTGGCATTAAAGGCAAAATATCTGGGTGCACTGACGCCCATTACCAGATCAAAAACTTTTCAATATAGGACCGCAAGGTCCACCCCTGCACTCTTCCACAATACTACAGAGGGGTTACTGTATTATGATGGCACATGCAGGCCTGGCACCAAAAGCACAATATCTGGGTGCACTGATGCCTTGACCAGAATCATATATTTTCAATATAGGACCACATGGTCCACCCTTGCACTCTTCCACAATACCACAGAGGGGTTACTGTATTATGATGGCACTTGCAGGCCTGGCACCAAAAGCACAATATCTGGGTGCACTGACGCCCATTACCAGATCAAAAAATTTTCAATATAGGACCACAAGGTTCACCCCTGCACTCTTCCACAATACCACAGAGGGGTTACTGTATGATGATACTTGATGGCCTGGCATTAAAGGCACAATATCTGGGTGCACTGACGCCCATTAACAGATTAAAAAAGCACTTTTCAATATAGGACCACATGGTCCACCCCTGCACTCTTCCACAATACCACAGAGGGGTTACTGTATGAGAGTACTTGCATGCCTGGCACTAAAGGCACAATATCTGGGTGCACTGCAATTGACGCCTGTATCAGATTCATATCCTCAGAGGGGTTACGGTGTGACGGCACTGTTGCCGACGCTAAAAGCCCAATTTTAAAGCACCTATTGTTACTTTCATCCAAAGCCTGCATAAGTTTCACAATAATTTAGCCAAAAAAACCACTAAACTTTTTCTGCGCGTCCTAAAATGTCTTTTCATACAGGCTGCCGCCCCAAGCAGTTGTTTATGGATAGATTAAAGAAAAAGCTTTTACCGTCATATGAAACGTCATTTTTTTGTTTTTAAGTGTTTCTATACATCCTAGAAATCCGCCACTTCACGGGCAGGTTATGGGGACCTCCTAGGCACAATATTTGAAGGAATTTTGGGGTTTTTATTTTTAACCCTTATTTCATGGAAAACTCACTGTCCCTTTAAAAAGTTTTTTTTAAAACTTTTTGTTCTTGTTTCCTGTCCCCCAGGGCACTACCCGGAACCCCATACACCTTTTATGGCAAATATGTAGCATATATGCCCTCTTGGAGGGCACTCTAAAAAACCGAATTTTCAGCCCCATTGATTTGCATGGGGGTTCGGGTTCGGTCCCGAACAAATGGGAAGTTTGGTTCGGGCTCGAACCGAACTCGGGGAGTGTTCGGCTCATCCCTAGTTTTGTAAGGGGCGTTGCGTTGTGACCAC
Source organism: Leptobrachium leishanense (assembly GCA_009667805.1). Lineage (NCBI taxonomy): Eukaryota > Metazoa > Chordata > Amphibia > Anura > Megophryidae > Leptobrachium > Leptobrachium leishanense. The sequence goes on along the minus strand of CM019069.1, from coordinate 11,538,345 downwards.
GGTGGCGCACTAACAAACTGCTTCGTCGTGGTTCTCCAGCATGCCTTCCTGGGCCCCACGTGCACCCTGCATTGACGCCACCCCCCCCACGTGACGCACAAGCATCACGTGGGGGTGGCGTCAATGCTGGGTGCATGTGGGGCCCAGGAAGGTACGCTGGAGTGACGCAGACGAGGCGGTTTGTTAGTGTGCCGCCGTGGTCCCTTACAAAACCGGGCCCCAACTGCCCCTCGGGCCCTCGGGCAGCGCCCGAGTGCCCGATGGGTCAGCCCGCCCCTGGCTGAACCGTATGCTATTGAGACTGCTTTCACCTAGAAAGGATGGCCAGTACTGAAAGGCCATGGCCAATTCCTTTGCACCAGAGATACAGTAACCCCGATGATCGTTTCAGCCTTGTAAGGTCTTTATCGTCTTAATAAAGTGCAAACATTACTTCTTCCATATTAACATTAGTATAAAATGAGCTGAGTACATCAGATTGACGTTTCCTATCTCATGTTACTGCTCCCTAGACATGTGCACGGCACAAAATTTCGTTTTGAACTAATGGATTAGTCCTAAAATGCAATTTATTTAGTTTCTAAAGAAATTTGTTTTCAGTTTTTTAGTATGAAATCTAATTTCATTCATCCGAAAACCAGTGGATACAATTACTATTGTAAACAAAGAATGGTGCAGCGCCACACAACATGCATCCACCACCAGGGTGCCCAGATAGCCAATCTCAGGATATAGTGGTTTCCCCTATACCATTACACACAATAATGAAATAAATAACCTGGATCGGCGCAAAATAATGCTTTCTGGGGTCCTGGAATCTTGCGTAGATATGTATGAAAGAAGGAGACAAATAATAGTGCAACACTGATATATACAAATTGCTTATAAGTGTATATGAGATATATCCCACTCACAAATATAGAGCCGTAACACTGGCTCTAAGTGGGTCCAGGCATGTGGGTAATTATCTTCAATTTCTTAGGTGACCCCCACCTTACAGCAACTTTTCTATCCAGAATTTTATGCAGTGGAGAGAAAAGGAAATTTCCTTGTGTAGATCCACAAACAAGGTTCACAATATTGTGTGCAGTTGGAATGGTACTCACATTTTAAGGAGCTCACATAGCTCGTGGATGTACGCCCACGGGTTTTTTTTTGGATGGGAAAAACCCAAAGGAAAAAACCACCAGTGATCCAGGAAACAGCACCAAAATCCGGAAAACAGCAAGCAGGAAACGGGATTGAAGGTAGAAAATAAAATTTATTTAAAATGGAATTAAAATAACCACCAGTAACTGGTGGTTATTTTAATTCCATTTTAAATAAATTTTATTTTCTACCTTCAATCCCGTTTCCTGCTTGCTGTTTTCCGGATTTTTGGTGCTGTTTCCTGGATCACTGGGGGTTTTTTCCTTTGGGTTTTTCCCATCCAAAAAAAACCCGTGGCGTACATCCACGAGCTATGTGAGCTCCTTAAAATGTGAGTACCATTCCAACTGCACACAATATTGTGAACCTTGTTTGTGGATCTACACAAGGAAATTTCCTTTTCTCTCCACTGCATAAAATTCTGGATAGAAAAGTTGCTGTAAGGTGGGGGTCACCTAAGAAATTGAAGATAATTACCCACATGCCTGGACCCACTTAGAGCCAGTGTTACGGCTCTATATTTGTGAGTGGGATATATCTCATATACACTTATAAGCAATTTGTATATATCAGTGTTGCACTATTATTTGTCTCCTTCTTTCATACATATCTACGCAAGATTCCAGGACCCCAGAAAGCATTATTTTGCGCCGATCCAGGTTATTTATTTCATTACAATTACTATTGTAGTAGCTCCTCAGAGGGCTGAGATCGCTGCTTGTTACAGTATCTCTCACTCTCAGCACAATGTGCCAGGCAAAGCTGTTACAGTAACTGACTGCTGCTCATCACAGTGCTCAGAGTTTCAGTAAAACTAGTAAAGAATATTTTTATATATAAGAGGTTAGAACAATATTATTTCCTTGTTTTGTTGAAACTCTGAGCGCTGATACAGTCAGTTACTATAACAGCTGAGCCTGATACATTGTACTGAGAGATAATATAACAAGCAGCCGACCTCAGTGCTCACAGCCACTAGATTTAAAGGGCTAAAAAAAAAAGGCTCCTTTCTGTATAATGTATAGAACATCCTCCTGCATTAATTAATACCCCTCTCTGTATAATGTAGATAACATCCTCCTGCATTAATTAATGCCCCTCTCTGTATAGAACATCCTACTGCATTGGCATGTGGAGGGTGCAGAACTTCGGAATGCAATGCTTATCCAGCACAGGAGAGGGAACTTTTACTTAAACTTTGTATCTCTGTGGGGGAACACAGGAATATAAATGCAGGGGAGAGGGAAAATATTAACGTAAATCGGTCTGAAAGCTCAGAGAAGAGATGACTGGTGCAAATTGATTTTTAGAATAAAATAAAGCACTTTAAATCTAGTGAAAACATTCAAATAAATCACAACGAAGGCTCATAATGACAAAGTAACTGTGAGAGCTGGATACTAAATGTATCAGACGTAAAAAAAAACTTTATAAGAAGCAGCACTGGGAGAGGAGAGGGACTTTATATAAAACGTGTATTATAGATGAGGAAAGGGGGATAGTGCTCCTGGATAATATAAAATGTATCAGACCTAAGCCCCTATTATGCAGAGCGGGAGGGGAGATAACACACATTTTATAAAGTCCCTCTCTTCTCCCAGCGCTGCTTGTTATAAAGGGGTTTTTATTATCCAGCCCTCCTCTGTCATTAGCTTTCAGTGTGATTTATTTCAATGTTTTCCTTCTCCAGCTGCTTTTATCATCTTGTCTGCCTCATAGACATGCAAGGGTTAAGTAAAGGTTTCCTCTCCTGTGCTGGCTGTCTATGCTGTGAGTGAGTATTCTGGAGCTCCATCACTGTCAGATTTTCGGGTAGGGGTCGGGAAGGATTACGCATTCAAACCTTTTCTGTAGCTTTGCGATGTTGCGCTTCATTGCTGGTCTCCTTCACTCAATGTAATATCACAAAAAGGACTGAAACTGAAATGCAGTGAATTTTATTTTAGTTTCTTTTGTTTTTTGTACTGAGCAGTTTCGTATCTCTTGAGTCATACTAAAACTAAATTATCCCAAAATTCAGACTAAATCGCTTTAGTACTAAGACAAATGCACATGTCTACTGCTCCCATTTCAATAAAGGGGCTGGATGGAGCAGAGGTACATTCACTGCTTTATAACTGAGGAGACACAGGTTGGAATCCTGGCCAGAGCACCTCTGAGGTGTGAGGGTCCTGAGAACAGGCAAGGTTTGTGAGGGTCCTGAAAATGGACAACTAGGTAAGGTTTGTGAGGGTCATGAGAACAGGCAATGGGCATTCAGCATTCACCGCAGGGTCCCCGAAGTGCAGGGAATTGACTCGAAAATCCGCTGAACTACCGCCGAAAATCCGCAAAAAAGGATTGAAAGTGTCAAAATTGAAACGCTATTTGCAAAAAAACTATTGAACGAAAATGCCTGGAATTCACATATAAAGATCAAATGAATGATAATAAAAAGGGCTATTACAGAAAAAAGAAAAAACTGCTGAAAAATCCTAAAAAAAATCAATGAATAAAGAGACTTTTTGCTTCAGATAAAAAGAATCATAAATTATTTATTAGATATTGAATAAAAATGGGAATATTTTTTAACATTGAAACCTATGGGATTTGCCTGAATAAACCTGTCGAATGAAACCACCGAACATCAGGGCATTTCACTGATATTTCTCTGCTGTTCAATGTGAATAGATTAACCATTGCTTCTCTATGGGGGATTTCACTGCCCCCGAATAGGCACCATACTGGCTGGCAGTATGGCAAAATTTGGCGAACTGTCTGCTCTCTGAATAGCCGAATGGCCCGAAATGTCACCTTACTCACTGTTCGGTGCCATTTCGGTTTTCTCTGAATAACCCTGAAGGAAACAAAAAACTGACATTAAGGTTAATGTCAGACGAACGCATTCAGAGCGCACTCTGCGTGCATAACGGACAGACGTACTGCTGGAAGATACTGTAGACACCACACGATCTGTTTTTGTTGACAGACGTAGAAAAAAAGGGAATTATGGGAAATAAAATTAATATGAAAAATGCTAAAAATGTGAAAAGGATATGTAGCGCTGCATTAAAAACACTGTATTCTGGTGCATTGAACTATTGCTGCCACCAGAGGGCGACAGAGACATTGTTAGACTAGGCTGGACAAAACCGAACTACATGTACCATCATCCTTTGCGTGAGGACAGGAAGGGGGTGGTACAGGAAGAGGAAAGAGATCAGCAGCCTCGTGCATGGCAGAAGCAGAGTGAATGGAGCAGTGAAAGGTGGAGGATGCACATTAGAGCTGTCAGGGATCGCAACCAGGCCGGAGTACAGACGCTGTCTTACGGGTGCTGGAGATCGGGACAGTAATCACGTTGAGACCTACCTGCGCAGCGCTGAGAGGTCTGGAGGAAAAAGCTAGTTCCTGCAGGACCCCGTGTTAGGAGGCTGCGCTGATCGATTGGGAGTGCAGGCAGCGGATCAGCGTTCCAGTTGCGAAGATTGGGCAAGCTGAGAGCAGATTTAGGAGCACGGAGTCCCAGTACACAGCGGAGAAGATCTTGTGGTCGAGGCATCGAGAGCTGGACAGTTTCGTTCATCGCATTGGTGAGAGGCCTCCAGGCCGCAGTTCCAATACAGAAATGCATGCTGCAATATTGTTTAAATTCACAGGGCCCCAACGGTGACTAGTCGAAGATTGTTTAGTTTCATTCACTGGCCAGTTGAACACAGTACCCGGGTACCCGGGACAACACACATATATATTTTTTGAGCTATTATTCACGGGACTTACACTCCAGAACTGAGGGGGTTAACCGTTTCTTTTACCGCCGCGTGTTTTTCCAGCGTTACAAATTCTTGTCATTCAAATACCGTATATGCGTAATATATGCTGCTTTATTGGGATCAGTAAAGAATATAATATATAAAAATCCACAACAGTGTTGGTTTATAGTTATTTCCTAGTGCGGTGAGACTATCCCGAGGTTTATTCAGCAGCTCCTCCGGGAGTGAGCGCTACAGATATGAAAAGCCATTGTGTGCATCAAGGTGCTGGATGTCGCAAATGCGCTGCGTCTGACATCTACTCGTCACTCACAGAGAACGCTACGCGGATGTGGCGCACTCTGCGCGTTCGTCTAGCGGTTTTACGTTCTCGCCTAACTTGCGTCCGTTTGCCACGTGTGTTGTGCGTGCGCTGTTTGGTGCCCACGCACTTAGTGTGTGGGTCTCTACTGATCGTGATTCTATGCTACGACTGACGTTAAACTGTGCAGCAACACGGACGTGATCACTGCGTTCGTCTGACACCGGCCTAAGTCTGTTTAGGAAATAGCAGAATAAAATGAATGTATAAATAACAATGCGTAATAAAGGCTCAGCCCTCGGAGCTTCATTTCAGGGGCTGAAAACATATTTACAGATGAAGCGGATAAAGAAAAATTCCAGCATGATTGATGAGGATATGTGGGAGCGTAGGGACCCTCACCCCCTCCCATAATTCTTCATTCCCACATTCGCTGCTGCAGCAATCCATTAGAGGTGCAGGTCTTTGATTCCATGTTGTTTGAAAAAACAAAACAGAGGACACTTCATCTTCCTCTTCCAGATTGGGCTCTGGGGGAAATTTATGGAGCATCAAGTCGACCAGATTGCAAACATCCCTTTGAAAGCTATAGGAAGTTTACCTTCGACAAATTGGTTTAAGATGCTCGAGCTTTATATAGCTCGACTTCTTTTTTTCTACTTTATATTAATTTATTTATTTTTAACAAAAAAAAAATTTTGAAGGGGTTATTCAGACAGCATCAAAATTTCAGTGCCTTCTGGTTCGGCGCGCTTCGGCCATTCCATTTTGCAAACAGGGTCCCCTAATTACGGCAAACATGGAGTCAACAGAACCCACCAAAGGCAGCCGAACATACCACCAAACCGACCACCGAACTGACTGCTGAACATCACCGAAGACAGCCGAACATACTGCCAAACCGACCACCGAACTGACTGCTGAACATCGCCAAAGACCGCCGAACATACCGCCAAACCGACCTCCAAACTGACTGCCCGAACATCACCGAAGACCGCCGAGCATACCGTCAAACCAACCACCGAACTGACTGCCGAACATCGTTGAAAGTCGAAGACCGCCGAGCATACGTCAAACCGACCGCCAAACTGACTGCCGAACATCGCCAAAGTCCGCCGAACATACTGTCAAACTAACCACCGAACTGACTGCCGAATGTCGTTGAAAATCGAAGACTGCCAAACACAGCAGAACTGCAGAAAAAAAAATTTGGAACTCTGCTATTTTTCTAATAGAAACATAGAAAAATGTCGGCAGATAAGAACCTTTCGGCCCATCTAGTCTGCCCAATTACATGGATACTTTACCTGGATTTATCTTTTGTTTAGGATAGCCTTATGCCTATCCCATGCCTGCTTAAATTCAATTACTGTTTTGGCCTCTACCACTTCTACTGGAAGACTGTTCCATGTATCCACCACCCTCTCAGTAAAATAATGCTTCCTGATGTTACTTTTAAACCTTTGCCCCTCTAATCTAAGACTATGTCCTCTTCTTTTGCTACTTTGTTTCCTTTTAAATATAACTCCCTTCCTCTACCTTGTGGATTCCCTTTACGTATTTAAATGTTTCTATCATATCTCCTCTGTCTCGTCTTTTTTCCAAGCTGTACATGTTAAGATCATTAAGCCTTTCCTTGGTAACTTTTCTCCTTCAAGCCGTACACCATTTTAGTAGCCCTTCTCTGAACTCTCTCTAAGATGTCTATATCCTTCTGGAGATACGGTCTCCAGTACTGCACACAGTACTCCAAGTGAGGTCTCACCAGTGCTCTGTACAGTGGCATGAGCACTTCCCTTTTCCTACTGCTAATACAGGCTCTCCCTACACAACCAAGCATTCTGCTAGCATTTCCTGCTGCTCTATTACATTGACTACTTACCCTTAGATCCTCTGAAATAATGACCCCTAAATCCCTTTCCTCAGATGTTGAGGTTAGGACTGTATCAAATATTCTATATTCAGCCCTTGGGTTTTTACGTCCCAGGTGCATTATCTTGCACTTATCCACATTAAAACTCAATTGCCACAGCTCCCACCATTTTTTTAGTTTACCTAAATCATTTGTCATTTGGCTGATCCCTCCAGGAACGTCAACTCTGTTGCAAATCTTTGTGTCATCAGCAAAAAGACATACTTTTCCATTAATACCTTCTGCAATATCACTAATAAAAATATTAAAGAGAATGGGTCCAAGTACTGACCCCTGAGGTACCCCACTGGTAACAAGACCTTGTGCCGAATAAACTCCATTTACCACAACCCTCTGTTGCCTGTCACTCAGCCACTGCCTAATCCATTCAACAATATTGGAATCCAAGATCAAAGATTGCAATTTATTGATAAGCCTTCTATGCGGAAAAGTATCAAAAGCCTTACTGAAATCTAAATAAGCAATGTCTACTGCCAGTGGCGTAGCGTGGGTTGTCAGCGCCCGGGCCAGCCAAGAATTGTGCGCCCCCCCCAAACCTGTGGACACGTTATCGATATTGCCCCAGCTCACACATGGATATTGCCCCAGCTCACACATGGATATTGCCCCAGCTCTCACATGGATATTGCCCCAGCTCTCACATGGATATTGCCCCAGCTCACACATGGATATTGCCCCAGCTCACACATGGATACTGCCCCAGCTCACACATGGATACTGCCCCAGCTCTCACATGGATACTGCCCCAGCTCTCACATGGATACTGCCCCAGCTCTCACATGGATTTGCCCCAGCTCACACATGAATATTGCCCAGCTCTCACATGGATACTGCCCCAGCTCTCGCATGGATATTGCCCCAGCTCACACATGGATATTGCCCCAGCTCACACATGGATATTGCCCCAGCTCTCACATGGATATTGCCCCAGCTCACACATGGATATTGCCCCAGCTCTCACATGGATATTGCCCCAGCTCTCACATGGATATTGCCCCAGCTCACACATGGATATTGCCCAGCTCACACATGGATATTGCCCCAGCTCACACATGGATTTGCCCCAGCTCTCACATGGATTTGCCCCAGCTCATGGATTTGCCCCAGCTCATGGGATTTGCCCCAGCACACACATGGATTTGCCCCAGCTCACACATGGATTTGCCCAGCTCTCACATGGATTTGCCCCAGCTCTCACATGGATTTTCCCCAGCTCACACATGGATTTGCCCCAGCTCACACATGGATTTGCCCCAGCTCATGGATTTGCCCCAGCTCTCACATGGATATTGCCCCAGCTCTCACATGGATATTGCCCCAGCTCACACATGGATATTGCCCAGCTCACACATGGATATTGCCCCAGCTCTCACATGGATATTGCCCCAGCTCTCACATGGATTTGCCCCAGCTCATGGATTTGCCCCAGCTCATGGATTTGCCCCAGCTCATGGATTTGCCCCAGCTCACACATGGATTTGCCCCAGCTCACACATGGATTTGCCCCAGCTCATGGATTTGCCCCAGCTCTCACATGGATTTGCCCCAGCTCTCACATGGATTTGCCCCAGCTCATGGATTTGCCCCAGCTCATGGGATTTGCCCCAGCTCACACATGGATTTGCCCCAGCTCACACATGGATTTGCCCCAGCTCATGGATTTGCCCCAGCTCATGGGATTTGCCCCAGCTCATGTGATTTGCCCCAGCTCACACATGTATTTGCCCCCCAGTTTACACATGTATTTGCCCCAGCTCTCACCTGGATATTGCTCTGGCAGGGGTTGAGGGGACCCAGAAGATGCCGGACAGCGGGAGTGCCTGCCCGCCGCCCGGTCCTGAACAGTCCGTCCTGTTCTTGAAGGGGATGCGGCTGCGTGCAGGCATGCGCAGGTCACGCGGTCCTGCTAATCAGGTGGTACAGAGACTCAGTACCACCTGATTAGCCGGACCACGTGACCGGCTGCGCCTGCACGCAGCCGCATCCCCTTCAAGAACAGGACGGACTGTTCAGGACCGGGCGGCGGGCAGGCACTCCCGCTGCCCGGCATCTTCTGGGTCCCCACGGGCCAGTTTTAGGGGCGCAAATGCGCCCCTAACAAAACTGCGCCCGGGGCCACGGCCCCCCAGCCCCCCCCCACACTACGCCACTGTCTACTGCACCACCTGTGTCTATTATTTTTGTTACCCAATCAAAAAAATCAATAAGATTAGTTTGGCATGATCTCCCTGAGGTAAACCCATGTTGTTTCTGATCCTGTAATCTATGTGTTTTTAGATGTTCAACAATCCTTTCCTTTAACATGGTTCGATTAATTTCCCCACTACTGACGTAAGACTAACTGGCCTATAGTTCCCCGATTCCTCCCTACTACCCTTCTTGTAAATGGGCACAACATTTGCTAATTTCCAGTCTTCTGGGACGACTCCCGTTAACAAGGATTGGTTAAATAAATCTGTTAACGGTTTTGCTATTACATCACTGAGCTCTTTTAATAATTTAGGATGGATCCCATCAGGCCCCATTGACTTATTTGTCTTTACTTTAGACAGCTGCTTTAGAACCTCCTCCTCTGTAAACTCATATGTAAATGTCTCTTTAGTGTTCTCTCCTAACTGAGGTCCCTTTCCTTCCTTTTCTTCTGCAAAGACTGAACAAAAATATTCATTGAGGCAGTCAGCGAGACTTTTATCCTCTTCTACATACCTTCCTTCCTTTGTTTTTAATCTAACTAATCCTTGTTTTACTTTTCTTTTCTCGTTTATGTATCTAAAAAATGTTTTGTCCCCCTTTTTTACTGACTGAGCTATTTTCTCTTCTGCGTGTGCTTTGGAAGTTCTTATAAATTGCTTTGCCTCTTTCTGCCTAATCTTATAGGTTTGCCTATCTTCTTCACGCTGAGTTTTTTTATAATTATTGAATGCTATCTTTTTGTTCTTCACTATTTTGGCCACTTCTGCAGAGTACCACAGTGGTTTCTTCCCTTTTTTGTTTTTGCTAACAAGTCGAATGCAATTGCCTGTGGCCTTCAATAATGCTTCCTTTAAATAATCCCATTTCTCTTGGTCTCCCTTTAAACTCCTCCAGTCTGATAATGACTCCTTCACACAAAATCTCATTTTAGAAAAATCTGTTTTTTTAAAGTCTAAAACTTTTGTTTTTGTGTGGTGCGGCTCCATCCCTGTTCTTATATTAAACCATACTGACTGGTGATCACTAGATCCCAAATTTTCACCTACAACAATGTCCGATACCAAACCTCCATTTGTCAGTATTAAATCCAATATGGCCTCTTTACGGGTCGGCTCCTCAACTACTTGTGTTAGAGATAATCCCAGTAAGGAGTTTAGAATATTTGTACTCCTGGTGCACCCAGCTGTTTTGGTTTTCCAGTTCACATCAGGAAGATTAAAGTCCCCCATGATAATAACTTCCCCCTTCATTGCCATTTTGCCAATAGGTGTTTAAACCAATAAAAATGCATTAAAATGTGTCTAAATAATAAAAAAGGTCCTATAAAAATAATAAAAAATAGCTGTTACATATTAAATAAAAACTTTTTAATAAAAATGAGAAACAAATATTTTGTCTAAAACCTTTAGACAAAAAGTTGTTGAAAAAATTAAATAAATAAGAAGACGGTTTGCAGAAAATGAGAGGAATAAATGGTTGAATAGAAAAGAATATAAACGATAATATTTTTTACATTCAATCCTATGGGATTTGCTTAATTAAACCTGCCGAACTGAATCACTGAAAATCAGGGCTTTTCACCAACATTCCGGTGCAGTTCGTCATTCTCTGAATAGAGTAATCATTAATTCTCTATGGGACAATTTTGCTGCCGCCTAAGATCACCAAATTGCGTCAATCTGCAGCAAACTGCTCCGTATTTCACTGTAATTTTGTCAGTATTTGGAGAATTGTCAGTTTTGTGAATAGACGAACTGCCACGAAATTGCACCAAACGGGCAACAAAAAAAACCTAAGATTGAGAAACATTGTATCTTCTATGCATAGTGCAACTCTAGAAGAAAGTAATCGAAGCAGAGTGACGGATCGGAGCTGCACGCGCATGCACAGATCTGATCCATCGCTGCCTCTCTGGGAACGCTCGCTACAGTGATTGCTCTCAGAGGGTGACATCACCCGCTCTCTGTGTGTGACATCACTAGTGACCGATCTGGAGACGGCAGGTGGGAAATTCAAAATCCCAGCTGTCTGGTGATGCTAGGTGAAGTGGAGGAAACTCCACTTCTCCCTGCGATTTAACCAGATCAAGGCAACTGCGGGGGAGGGGAGAAGGGGTGCACTCCTCACATTCTGATCACTTTATAAGGTTTAACCCCTTCACTAGTGATAGAGATATCTTGGGCTTCAAAGGCACCATCTGGTGCCCCAAAATCGAGATTTCTCGATCTGCTGATCTGCCAACCAAAAGCTAATGAAATTTGTTTGCTGCAAAAGGATTTTGTTTGCTTTTGGGACGCAGAAGGTGCCACCCAAAGTGTTAGCCCTGTGCTCATAATGCCCAAAGAGCTAAAACTGTAAAATCAGCTTCTGAATGCTCTGAAATATCGGGCTTTCAGCAGCCGATGCAGGGAGAAAAATAAGAAAATAGACCTGCAGCTCAAATCTCTAACTCAATTTGGTAGTAGATAGCGCCATCTACTGGCCAAAATAGATTATCTACAGTAAGGAATACACTGGGTATAAGCTCAAATATTTCTTAATTTATAATTAATTAAAAATGATTTTATAACAAACCACTGGTTTCTGGCAATGTTTTTTTTGGAAAACCACTTGGTAGTGAAGGGGTTAAGTGGTCAGGATGAGTAACTTGTCCCTTTAATAGACATCATACGTTTTTTTGAAGCTGTGATTTAAGACAAAATTGGTAAAAAGAGAATTTATAACAGAAAACAATGAATTTGTGCCAAAGCTAGTGACTGTCTCTTGTTAATAAGGACGTTTGTATCACGATCAGGATGTGCAAAGCAAAATGTGTGTCAGGAAAAGGGGCCCAGAATACTCTGAACTAACACAAATACAGTTTATTTCTTTTGTTTCAGAGAGCTGCGATACTTTGCTAGGACGAGTATCTTTCCCCTTTTACTGACCCTGAGAGACGTGACCTCTCCATAGCATTCACTGATTTCTCATCTTCTAGATGCAGCTGAAAAAACACACCTATTGTGACACAGATTGCTGACAAGTGGAAAGGACGAGTCCCGTATTCCGCCAGGCGTCATATGTTCACCGAGCTTAGCAAACAGGTTGCAGCTGCACTTAATGCCTCCCAGCTTGCAGCGCAGCAAATGGGATCAAAATTATTAAAAAGCAAGGGCTATAAAAGCGAAATGCCTCGGAGACAGAGGCCAGAAACCAGGCCGTATATTAATGTAAATTAGGGATGTGCGTTTCGGGTTTCGGAATTTCGGAATATTCACGAAATTTCCCGATTCGTGTTTTCGGATGCGGCCGATTTTCCGAAAATTTTTAGATCCGAAAGTGGCAGATCTGAAAAGTTTTCCGAGCCAAAACGAAATATTTTCGGAATTTTCGAATGTACTTGAAATGTGTCAAATCGAAATTTATTGCTTTGAAACGAGGAGAACAGACGTTCCAAAAAAACGAAAATTTCCGAAACTACGAAAAGTCGATACAAAAAACGAGCAAAGTGACACGAAAATACGAAAAACGGACGAAATTCCGAAAACATGTACAATTCCGAAAAACGAAAATTTCCGAAATTACGAAAAGTCGATACAAAAAACGAGCAAAGTGACACGAAAATACGAAAAATGGTCGATATTCCGAAAAAAAAATGTACACGAAAAACGAGTCGAGCCGAACCGAATCGAAACAGAAATCAGTCGAAACGAGCCGAATCGAAAAGTTTAAAAATCCGAAAAATCGAATCGAATCGAAATAAAAAATCGGTGCACAAGCCTAAATAATGGGAATCACCTGCTGCAGGAATGGGAACTCAATCTAACACCAGCTTTCAGGCTGATTCTCTGGATAGTGAGTAGGCTTGTGCACCGATTTTTTTTTCCGTTCGATTCGGTTCGGCTCGTTCGGATGTTTAAACTTTTCGATTCGGCTCGTTTCGACTGATTTCTGTTTCGATTCGGTTCGGTTCGACTCGTTTTTCGTGTACATTTTTTTTCGGAATATCGACCATTTTTTGTATTTTCGGGTCACTTTGCTCGCTGTTTGTATCGACTTTTCGAGATTTCGGAAATTTTCGTTTTTTTCGGAACCTCTGTTCTCCTCGTTTCAAAGTGTCTAACTCTATTCGTTTTGACGGAAACTGCTATGGTTTACTTTTTTTATACTTTATATATTTTTTTATAATAAATTTTTGGTTTGTTTTTCCATTTCACAACTTTATTTAATCATATTAAAATGTTGTGAAAGCCAAGGAACAAAAAAAATGAACAAAACGATTTAAAAAACGCTAAACTGACCAAATGGTCTGACTTAAAAATAAAAACCAGAACAAAAGGTTTTAAAGCGGAAAAATAGTTGATCAAAAATACGCATTTACAAATACAAAATTTACAGAATCAGCGATAAAACCGATAATAGTTAAATATACGATGTCCAGAATTACCGAAATGGAACCGAAATCACGAATGGAACCGAAATCATGAATAGAGCAAAAATAAATTTCGATTTGACACATTTCAAGTCCATTCGAAAATTCCGAAAATATTTCGTTTCGACTCGGAAAACTTTTCGGATCTGCCATTTTCGGATCTAAAAATTTTCGTAAAATCGTCCGGAACCGAAAACACGAATCGGGAAATTTCGTGAAAATTCCGAAATCCCGAAACGCACATCCCTAATAGTGAGCTGCGGGAAGTGGAGAGGCGTGATCCTAAGTGCAATCTGTACTGAGAGAGCTAGAAAAACATATCAAAATATAGAGATAGATAGAAAGATAGATAGATACAGGGCTTGAGTCCTGCAGGAATGTTGCAGGAACGCATGTTCCCGCTGTGGGCCGATTTAGTTTATCGCTGGGGCTGCTAGCGGAATGCATTTACAACATTCCGCTAGCAACCCCCTCGACTGGCCCGTGTTCCCCAAGCGCCGCCCGCCTGCTCCCTCGCACAGCCGCCGCCGTCTTCACCCCTGTGAAGGCTGTGACGCGGCCTACTACCAAGATCTCGTGAGATCGCGTCACAGCCTTCAGCTCAGAAGGAGCTGGCGGCCGCTTGCAGGAGCTTGGAGGAGCATGCAGGAGGAGGTCTGTCTGGCTAAGTATAATTCTGGGGCTGCTACATATATAATTCAGGGGTCTGCTGGTACATATAATATTCAGGGGTCTGCTGTATATAAGATACTGGGGTCTGCTGGTACATATATAATTCTGGGGTCTACTGTATATCCCTTTCGCTGCTGAGCCATTTCACGCCTGTGTGCTGAGCTCATTTTTACCGGTTTCGCTCATCTTGTTTAACCGCGTTTTGAAGCCTTATTTTAATATATGATCCAGGCATATTATATATCGTTCTTTCTTTTCCGGCAGACTCGGCAGATTCATAATGTATCATTATTATATGTATACATCAAGTCCTGTCTGTATATTATAACAAACAATGCAATAAAATTCGAATTTTCAATAATTTACAACGTGTAAAGTGTTTTTTTTTCACATTTTAACATGCGAGCGTTTGCGGTTATATTTTGTATGGGGTGCGCTTGTTAAAAAAATTAGAAATGGGGACTCGTTACATTTTTTTTGGGGATTATTTTGCTATTTTTAATAAACGCACCCCATACAAAAATCGTTAGTGCAGCATCATTGTTCACATTATAATTGAAATGAGAACAATATTGCTGCATTAACAAAACAAACAAAAAAAGTGTTTATTTTTTTTTTATAATTTTTTTATAATAGTTTTATATTTTTTTTTTTTTTTTTTGCTATAACTTTTACATGGCCATGTTTGGTAAGGCCATGGCCATGTTTGGAAAGGCCATGCTCTGGCCGATCCAACAATACCAAACATTAACCCTTAGCTGCCACGGATCGGGAGATAGGGGGTTCATTGGAACCCCCTATCTCCACCATTGTTGGCAACTAGGGGTTAACTCCAGGACTGACGTCATCATGCTATGCACGATGACGCCAGTTGTCAGGGGGAGTTCCCGGAAGCTTGGCCGGCATCCGAGATGTCAGCCAGCTCCGGGAGAGGATCACGATTCAGCGCTTTTTGGCGCCGAATCGTGATCCAGCACCCAAGGGGTTAAAGGCAGGCATGGTTTGGAAGGGCAGGCTGTGCCCTTCCAAACCGTGACTGCCTTTAGCCGCTGGACCCCGGCAATCGGGAGGGAGAGAGGTCCGAACGAAGGACCTCCCCCTCCCTTTCAGGCACCTCCTTTGCACTCACGGGGGGGGGGGCTGAAATAGATATCATTGCGCCGCCGCAATGACAACTATCTTCCCCCCCAGGGTCCCGGAGTGCCGGGCTGACATGCAAGATGTCAGCCCGCACCGGGGGGCCAGCAATCAGCCGGAATCCCAGCTGATTGCTGCCTCCTGTGCTAGGATGCGCTGAGCGCATCCATAGCACAGGAGGTGCACTTGGCAGGACGCGCTGAACAAGTGGATATAAGATACTGGGTCTGTGGATACATATAATA
>CM019069.1:11374855-11522452 GCA_009667805.1 Leptobrachium leishanense | reverse complement strand
GATAGATAGATAGATAGATAGATAGATATGGATAGATAGATGATAGATAGATAGATAGATAGATAGATAGAATAGATAGATAGATAATAGATAGATAGATTGAAGATAGATAGATAGATAGATATGGATAGATAGATATGGGATAGATAGATAGATAGATAGATAGATAGATAGATAGATAGATAGATAGATAGATAGATAGATAGATAGATAGATAGATAGATATGGGATTGATAGATAGATAGATATGGGATATATAGATATGAGATAGATAGATAGATAGATAGATAGATAGAATAGATAGATAGATAGATAGATAGATAGATAGGAGATAGATAGATAGATAGATATGGGATACATAGATATAGATAGATAGATATGGGATAGATAGATATGTGATAGATTAGATAGATAGATAGATAGATAGATAGATAGATATGGATAGATAGATAGATAGATAGATAGATAGATAGATAGATAGATAGATATGGGATAGATAGATATGGGATAGATAGATATGGGATAGATAGATATAGATAGATAGATATGAGATAGATAGATAGATAGATAGATATGGGATAGATAGATAGATAGATAGATAGATAGATAGATATGAGATAGATAGATAGATAGATAGATAGATAGATAGATAGATAGATAGATATGAGATAGATAGATAGATAGATATGGGATAGATAGATAGATAGATAGATAGATAGATAGATAGATAGATAGATAGATAGACATACTGTAGATAGATAAAGGGATAGATGGATGGAGAAATAGAAGGCTGAAGATATAGTAGTATAGTTTGCTAAATGGATCGATAAAGAGACAGAAGGATAGGATAGAGGAATAGATAGACAAATAAAGGGATAGAGACAGATGGATAGACCAGTAGAAGGACAGACAGATAGAGGGATAGATGGATAAAGGGAAAGATGGGTAGAAAAATAGAAGAATGAAGAGATAGAAGGATAGTTTGATAAATGGATAGAGGGATAAATAGATGAATAAAGGGACAGATATAGATAGATAAATAGATAGATAGGGTTATGTAAAGGAGTAAATATTAAAAAAATAAACTACTTAGAAAAGAAGGCAACAAAGAAGAAGAAGCAGCAAAGTCCTTCTGGACAAAAAAGGCAAAGAGATAAAATATAAGAAGAATGTGTGATAAACATCTGGGAGTAGAACATGAGCAAGGATAGATTGTAACACAGCCAAGATCCTGGAGAAAGACGGTCTCCTTTTTATCTTCTGGACATCTTAACTCCCTTTGTGTTACAAACTGCCCCAAAGAAATGGCACATAGGACTGATAGACAACCGAATGGATGTGGTGACACAATGAAAGCAAAGAAATAAAGAGGAAAATGGAAGAAAATAAGCTAATACAAAAAACAAACAACAAACAGAGGAAAGGATGGACAGAAAGTGGCAAATATGGAGGAGAGACGACAAAAAAGTTAAGAAATGTGAGAAGATACACAGGCGGATCCAAAAGCAAAGGTGAGGATGAATAAAAATGAAATTTAAATTGGGAAAAGTGACATGTGGAGCTTGTAAGATTGGAAGATCGAAACGTCCAAGAGATTCAAATGAATAGAAAGAAAAGAAAATTAATTGTTTCTACAGCAACTGTTTATGCAGGAGGAGGGAAACCATAAATAGAACACATTAAAGTAAGGGATAGATATATTTTAGCATCAAGACCCTCAAAACCGTGTATGAGCATGGCAGAAGATATTAAAACATGATGTCTTTTCATGTGATACACTAGCATTGATATTGTAGCAGCGGGTGATACTGCAAGCCTCTGGTAAACCGTGAATATTTCATTTTACGGTGCAAAAGGTCATTGTGTAAGTTGCCACCAAGGAGCGGAAGACAGTCGGATGTCCAGTATTGCGTTACGTTCCTGGGCAGAGACATAAATCTGTGCGTGTAATGAGCTGTTTATGAAGTACTGGATTTTTTAGTTACATTGTTGCCGATCTGTGAACGCATTGCTTGCGATGTCGCAGATAATTTGGCCAGAATCAAGCTTGGCTTTTCCAAAAGGGCGAATTTAAGACGTGGCCATATCCCGCGGGGTGCAATATTTTGTGACGCTGACCTCTCGCTTCAGGTTTAAAGGGCTTTTTATGGTTTAATCATCCATCAGTCATCAACGGTTGACATGGCTGAACCATAACCCAGATCTCCAGCTCCGAATACACATTATCTCAAGGTGAGAGAACATCATTTTTCCCCTGGGTTTGATGGCAAAGTGCATAAGCTAACAGCTTTGCTGAGTGTAGCTGGCACGTTGTTCAAAGGGACTGGAGAGGCCTAGTTTCTCTTCAAAGGAAAGACTGGCCTCTTTCTTGGAAAGTACATCACACTGTTCCAAAACATGAGGGAACTCTCTTGTCCTCGCTTCCACCTACGGGATCCGTGAGGCAGCATGCTGCTTGGTATTTGTAGAATGCCGGCCGGTGTCAAAAAGTCAGGTTGCATTGGGTTAATGTCCCCTCTCGGACCTCACAGAATTACCCCGTGAAATGTCACTTTATGTACGAAACACAAGGTCACGCTCCTTCCTTTGCAGTCAAGGGGATTCCGTGTATTCAGAGCCTTAATGTGCTTCGACTGGAACGCCCTGAAGAATTTTCTGACCTTTTACTCACAGCTTGAAAGAGTTCCTCTCCTTTTGTGTTCTTTTTCTGAAGTCCACATCACATGAATGTATTATTGTAGGAGTAAAACAATTACTGGTGTACAGCAAGTACTAGACCTGAAGGGACAGAACAAAACGTCCTCATTATTTCTTGGAAATTCACGTAAAACCGTCAAAGGCATGTCATGTGACTGCGTACCAAATCATAGAAGTCATCTATCGATCCTGTTTCATCATATTTTTAATAGATGCTTCTATCACCAAATGGGAACCTTTCATTCTTCTGTTTTAGGTCCTTTTTTAAGGATTCAAAGATGTGTTATCTCGGTTTGAGGTAGAACCTACAAATATAAAGGACTCGAGTCTAATCTCACCAATATAGACAATCAGCAGTGTGTTTAGGGTCCTATAACTGGTTTTTGGCTTTGACGAGATGACAGTCAACAATACGTATATCAACGGAAAGGACATGCACTGGATGTCCAAAAAAATCCACCTACTTAACGACCATGGAAATTTGGACTTAATCGACCACAATATCAACAGAAAAGAATACAGACATGGTGCTCCAAAGATAATTATATACCCAGTTCCCTTCTGGGAGTTGGCAGCTAAAAGTAGACTCACTCAGGGGTTATATCCCAAATACACCCAAAAACAGATCAAAAAGAGTGAAAAACTTGATTCGTGATACTGAATTGTTGTTGTTGAACCTTGTTTCTCCTGTCCTCCTGCTATGACACCTCAGATTACTGCATTACTGTTGCTAATGTGGAGCGGCCTGTCTAGTCATCCCATATGTTTGGCTCTCCTGCCCACCAGGCTCTATCTCTGTCACATCCCATGCCGTCTTCCAGCCCTGGCAGCACCATCCTCTCTGCTCGCTGGTCGGATGTCGAGTGATATGCGGATCGCTGCGATCACATGGTGGGGCCGTGGCGGGTGCGGCGAGATGACGCCGCGACCACCGGCTTTAAAACAACTCAGTTGCAACATGCTCATTGCCCCGACGTCGTTCTCACCTCCTCTCGGTGCTCGTTTCTATATTGTGCATTTATTCTGACTCTGTGTATCAACCTTGGCCTGTTTGACTTCCCTCCTGGCTCTTTACCCTTGGCATTCCCTTAACGATGCTCTCTGGCATAACGACTCTGGCTTGTTCCGCTAACCAGCTCTGGCATAAGACTTTGTCTTATTCTGAGTACCCGCTCAGGCATACGACCCTTGGCATTCCTTTGAAGTTCCGATTTCTGTATTAGGTAGACCATATAAAGGATCGGAAGTGTAGGGTAGTCGTGCAGCATGCAGGGATCAGTTACTATTTTGGGGGAGAACTGTGACAATCACCCTCTTTAGCCTCTGCATTTGCTCTCTGCTAGTACCCTCATGGAGTCATGGTTGAACAAGAAAGAGTCTCCGCCAGAACGTCAACCGAGTGGACTTTGTCCCTTTGGAGGAGGAAAGTGGAGAACGAGGGAAGACCGATGCTCCTATAAGACATCGGCCTTGTGAAGTTTGGTGAGAATTCTCAAAAGGACTCCAAAGAATGTGAGTAGAAACGTTTCTCAGTCTTATATGTACTTTTAAAGATTTTATTGATTTGCACCTTATTTTTTCCCCATATATTAATAAGTTGGGAGAGAGTTGCTTCAGCTGCTGAAGAAGAAGTAGATCCTGGTGGAAATAAAATCGAATACAAGGGAATGCATTAAAGATCTTTTTGGAAACTTTGGACAATAAGATGCGGTAACTTTGGGAATTGATTTGTGTTCATCTTAATTTACGACTTTGAGACTTATTATGGAATTTTCTCTGCTCAATGGCTTGGCTCTTTTTAATTGACCACAATGATAACACATTACCGACCGGAAAAAAAAAATCAGTCGAAATGATGATATGGGGTTCAACACCTCAAAACTGTTGAAAAACCTTCCAGTAACTGAAGTCCACTTTCTTCCACCAGGCAAGGAATATTTTGCATGCAATCATTAAGGTATCTGAAGGGTTTAAGACTGCTGTATGGGCCAATCCCAGGTGAAGCACATCGTTGGTGATCTCAGTCGGCAAATGCATGTCAGGAGCTGGTTTTGGGGTGGTACCGGTTGAGCAGGTTTGGGAGCCCAATGTGTGGTATTGCATACGCACCAGAGAATGTGGAGGCAGCTTGCTAGAAATAGGTCCTTTAGGCAGTGTCAAGTCTAAGCGAAAGGTCTGTAGGCAGACAGCGGTCAGATGGGTAGCCAAGGGGCAGGCAAGGTCCGGCAACGGTGAAGACAGTAGAATCTCAGGAATGTCCACAGGCGGCGATCAGATAGGTAATCCAGGGATAGGCAAAGTTCAGCAACAGTAAAAGTAAAGCAAGAAGGTTCTTAGTAGCACGATAAGGAAACAGGGTCTGAGGAGCAGCAACATGTAGGACTTCTCACTAGGAGATGGAGAACTACAATGATTGAGCATTGACTGTTGGGAGGTGTAGATCTTTTATTAGGTGCAGTCAATGCTTAATTAGCCATGTGTGTAATAGCATAGGTCTGTAGCAAAGGTAAGCCAGGGGTATGAGGATATCACAGAACCGGTGCTGCCTGGATCAGGATGCAGCACCGGTTCAGGCCTTTTTGTGGCGGCGACTCCACGAAAACCTACAGTGCAGCTAGTTTCAGATTCAGAAATAATATTTTTCGAATTCAATGATTTATAATAAACACAAACTTGTCTATTTATTGGGCCATTTTAGTGGAAAGAAAGGAAGCAACACCTTATGGTTGAGCAGGTTGGATCATAACTGACGGAGCAAGCCCATTCTCCATCTAACTCAGCCGAGCGTTCTGCGTACGCCTGTGTTTCATCAAGCTTCAATTTATTCAATTATCTCTAAACTCGGACATATTATCTAATTGGATCCAAGCATTGGGAGATCTGCAAAGCCAACAACACCCCTCATCTCTGCTTCACTTTGCTGGTGCCTCCGGGTGGGTCATCTGGTTTAGTATAGTGAGTACACATTGGAGGATGAGGAAGATGACCACATTAATCAGGGAGCTGTTAGCAAATCATGACAAGTCTTATCTCATCCGAATGTGTTTCATTATCTTGCTGGTAGAAAGCCAACATGTAACTAGCTGTGCTGCCTGGGCCTTTGATCTTTTTTTGTACAAACATAAATCTCATGAAGCTGTCAGTGAGGTCTGCCTGGAGGTGACCAGGAGCAACACATCCCATCCCTGTGATTAAATTAAACGGTAAAAGTGCTGACAAACCCAAAGCCGAGCTCAGGCAAATGTACATTTAATAGACACTTACTTTCTGCTGACATACCGGTAACTCGACGTAATAAGCATGGAGAAGATCACTCAAAGACAGAGCAATGATATACATTCAAAGCCAAGACCTTAGGGTGGGTTAACAATCATCTAAGTCCAGGGTGCTCCAAACACCCAGCTCCGCCACTGCTAGGACAGCAATCCAGGAAAATACAATGGCGCAGCACTCCTGTGATCTTCAATCATTCCGTTTATTGGATCCAACGTTACAGCAGAACAGGAAACACACGGAACGCGCTCCGGAACTTGTGTACGTAAAGTGTGCGTGTACATATAGCGCTGCGTATTTTCCGATTCCTACGCTACACAAAGGGCTCTATTAAATTCTTCGCGCAAAAACTCTCGTTAATTTGTGCGCGAAGTGTTAAACGTTAACGCGCGTAAATTAACGCTGGTATTAAAATCCAAGCGCATTTTGTCATCCGCCAAAAATAACGCGCTTAAAAATGACGTGCAAAAACGCACGCGCATTAACATTGCGCGCAGAAATCAGTGTGCGGACTGTTTTTTTCACGCGATTCAGCCAATCAGAATTAAGAATCACAATTGTCTCACATTAAGTTCTTGCGCCTGTCAAAGTCAATCTGAGTATATATGCTGCAGCAATAATAAAAACACGCACAACGTCCCCATTTTATTGTTTGGGTATGTGTAGAATGTGTAACTATACTGTGCTGTATTTTTTTTCGGGCTGGTGTATTTGGTTTCGGCCAGGACGTTCAGATTTGCCGTTACCACCAGCTTTTCAAAGACGTTACAATTATGCGCGCAAATGTTGTCCGTTAAAATTTGCGCATAGATTGTAATACCACCCGCGTACCAGCGTACAAACGCATTTGCGCTCACAATGTTAAGTATAGGACGTGCAGTACATTACGCTCGCGCAGGGTTCGCAAGGTTCACACGCGGTAGACGTTAGCGTGCATTTTTTGCACGAACATTGTAATACGACATTCTGCGCAAAGGGTTTTTCCCCTCGCATTAATGCGTTTTTGCGCACGCGTTAACGTTTACGCAAAGATTGTTATAGAGCCCAAATTAGGAGCACAAATTGTGTAGAAAAGCTTCAGGAATTTAGGGGGTTCGGGAGACCCAGAGCCAAAGAGGAGGAGCAGATCATGGTGACTCGGTGATGGACAAAAGCCAAGTAATATCACCTTAAATAGTAAAAAAACGATGGGGCAGAGGCCGTCAGCAGGATGTGCCCAATTATTTAGGGCAAAAAAGGGGATACTCTATTTTTTAATAGAATATCCCTTTAATTGACAGCAGAGGCGACTCTAGGAACAATATATAGGGGGGCACATAAGATACCACAGTCAAAACTGGGGGGGCACTAATAATTTTCACCACTAAATCAAACCACTGAAAAAAACTATAATATAACTAAGATTCCATAATCCCAGAGTAATTTGATGCAATGATACCTTTGTGTTGTAATAACCTGATACATAAATTCAATATTTTATTCGCCACAGTTCGGCGGTTTTTGCCGACGTCTGATAACTGATTCAGCGACTCCAATTTGCGCAAATTACGGTGACCATTCGCCAAATAGGGAGTTCACTTTATTTTCAGCAAAATTGATTCCCCGAAATGTGACAAAAAGCAAAGGATCTAAATATGAACAGACCCTTTAGTTTCTAACTTCAATAATAACCCTTAAAATGCCATAACACCAGGGAAATAAAATAAACATAATAAACAGTGTGGCACGTAGCCGACCCATTAACCCCTAAATGCTAATAAGAGAAAACATTAAATGAATAGACTGAGACATGTAGCCTGCCCGTTAATCCCTAAAATGCCATTAATCAAGTGAAATGTATACACTGTGAGACATGTAGCCTACACATTATTATTATTATTATTTACGATTTTGTCTTTACACTGAATATGGTCATGTTGGGTATCATTGGAAAGGCCAGACTCCGCTCTTTTCAATTACACTTGACCAGGTTCGACACACAGAGCCGGAGATACATCGATCCGAAGATGTGGGGGAAGCACAAGGCTGAATTCTGATGGGGGGCACATTTGGGGGCAAGGAATAACCTAGGGGGCAATTTGCACCCCTGACCCCCCCTAGAGACGCTTATGATTGACCATCAGACACCGAGCTGGGCTTCTGGAATAGAAAACCACAACAATAAAGAGTGTTACATGTTTTTTCAGGACCTCCGTTATGTAACAGCCACCCGACGTCCTGATGCATTCTTCCATTCCCCGATAACATTGTGTCTAGTCCGTAACAGCGTCTATGTGGGGGATACTTGGCTTTAAGGAGACGGGGATTTTGTGTTTCTCGCATGAGACACCAGTCGGGTTGCGTGTCCTGCAGGGGTTTCCAGATGTCACGGCTGTAGGACGTGGCACTTTATTTTGACGGGAAATGTTGCGCATGGCTGTATGCTGTGGCAATGTTGCATTTGGAGGGGAAATGTTTGACAACTTTCACAGCAGAGCGAGCGTCTTAGGTGGAGAAGCTGCAGAGCGAGTGGAAACTTGGCCGGGAAAGGTGCAATGGACAAAGAATTGGAAGCACAGAAAAGGAACCAGTCTGCAGAGGTTAGGGGGGGGGGGTGCTGCTTCCTGTGTATTCGCCAGCTTTTTTATATTGAACCAAATCCTTAAAGTATTTTGAGCTTTAAGTGGATGAACCGTCTGCATCATCGTGATCGTGCACGTTCCGCAGCTGTTCCTAGAAGACATTTGGTCTCAACCTGAAATGAAGCCTTCATTAGGCTACACAAAAAATGCAAATAAAAGTTATGGGACATTTGAATATTAAGAGTATAAGGAACATTGCTAATGCCTTCTGGTAACGGGTGGGAAAGTGACACCATGTGAACTGACAGCTGTCATTGCTGAGGCTTGTTAGTCACTTTCTATAGAAAAGAGGATTTTTACAGTTGTTCCTCGCTTTCGTTGATAGATTATGACCAGGCAGAGGGACGCAGGTCATTATGCACAAATTAATACAGATAATACACAGCCTGGCCAAAAAACAGTCCCCACCAGCCGTACAAGCCTGTTATGATCTGGGTTTAGTAATGTTATGTGCCCAAAAAATGAGGTCATGTGACTCCCTGAATACACTGAATGAGCAGGTTTTTCCATCAATGGGTTTTTTCTCCCCTGATGGCACAGCGGGCATATTCCAAGATGGCAATGCCAGGATTCATTGGGCTCAAATTGTGCAAGAGTGGTTGAGGGAGCATGAGACATCATTTTCACACATGTATTGGCCACCGCACAGTCCAGACCTTAACCCCATTGAGGTTAATCTTTGGGATAATGTGCTGGAGAAGACTTTACGCAGCGCCGCGACTCTCCCATCATCAATACAAGATCTTGCCACAAATTAATGCCGCTCTGGACGCCAATAAATGCTGTGACATTGCATGAGCTTATCCACACGATGCCGCGGCGAATGCGTGACGCAATCACAGCAAAAGACGACGCAACCACATATTACGGGGTGTGACTTTATTTTGGCCGGGTGTATAACGCATCCTTTACCCAGTAAACAAGGTCGGTATGGATCCTTAAGGAGTCCCCTATCTTTTTTCTCAACATAGATCAATTTAATCCTGTCCTGCATAGAGAACCATATTAAGTCAGAACCTATACGACATTTTGCTGAATTTCCTCTCCCCATCCCCTCTGACAACCAATCAGAGTTTCACCATGGTGGCTGCCATCTTGGAATGACATCATCATATATCATTCCTGCCGTGGTTGTAACTGGTAAGAAGACAGAAGCCTACACGAGAGCGTGTGATGTCAGCAGCCAATCAGATTCAAAGACGGCCAGAGCAGCTCCCAGCATTCCACTGGACAGGAAACAGGAAGTGCTTCTTTGAACGCTCTGCTGATGTTCAGCGCCCAAGGAGTAGGGGGAGCAGCGGGTGGTGAGGGAGAGAAGGAGAGTTAAGTCTTCTAAAAAAGGGAAGAAATAAAAGGAAAGAAAAGAATAAAATGATTGTGCAGAAATTGTATTTAAGAGTGAAAAAGAAAGCTTTAGTTTTGCTACAATGTTTCTTTAAAACATGTTGATAAATAAAGGAATCCTGAAAGTATCCAGAGAATAAATAAGAATGTGGGGAAGGCAGCACTTTAACTAGGATGCTGGTCCTCTCTGCCGGCGAACGAGTACATTCCTCGACTGCTGGAAACGATGTGGTTAATGACACCAGCTGACAAACAGCAGTTTAAATGTCCCAAAGCTATTTTAAACTCCTAAATCTGGGGTCTGTGCATCTCATCACTCCTTCTTAAAATGTTTCCTGAGAGGCAGGTGGAGTGCACTCTGCCCCCATCCTCGTACCTTTCTGGCTTCATGATTGATTACTTCCTAAATTTCTCGGTGACAAGGGACAGATTGTTTCAGCTCGGATCCAGCGCTATGATATATGTCAGCTCGCCGTTTTTGTTGGCAGCCGGCGGCTTTAATGGCCATGCAGACTGCCAGGAGAGTGCTTGGTGGAACCTAAAACGTACAGGGATATAGCGCGAGTAATAGAGCGCTCGTTAAAACGTGTTTTTTTGCCACTGTATCCAGCACTTACAATGCTCCATTGTGCTGCGCACTGACCTTATACTCATTAGTATAAATGTCAGGTGGGGGGGGGGGGTTCAAAACAAATCCCAGAATCCTGAAGAGCCATGAAGCACCAGGATGACTGCGGCCAGCCTGAGTGAGGAGATAAATCCGTGTCACACCGTGCATCAGATCCTCCTGCCTCCCCACAATCTAAGAATGGTAAACATTATTCAAGGGGTTATTCAGAGACGCTCACTCATTCCTCACAGTTCTCTGCACTTCGGGGAATCAAAGTTCCCCACCATGCGGTGTATTCAGCAATCACCGCAGGGTCCCCAGAGTGCAGGGAAAACCTGCCGCAATCCCACCAAAAACCTGCCGGAACCGCCAGAAAAAACAAGCTGAACACACCGAAAAAAGCCGACAAGCCACCGATTGCAGCACAGACCAGCCACCGGAAAAAAGCTGACGAACGAGGTAAAAAAAAAAAAAAGATACGCTTGAAAGTTTTCAGAATTGATACACTGTTTGCAAAAAAACTACTGAACGAAAATGTCTGGAATTTACATATAAGATCCTATTATTATTATTATTGTCATCATTTATATGGCGCCAACAGTTTCCGCAGAGCTTTACAATAACTAAAGGGAACGAAATACATATAAACGGACAAAGGATGGAAACAAGAGGTGTAGCGAGCCCTGCTCATAGGAGCTTACAGTCTAGAGGGATTGAGGGTTGAGGAAGACGAGGAATTGCACTAGATAGCAGGATCCTTAGTGCCAGTGGTTTGGGAATGGTGGGGCCATAAGAGCGGCTTCAATCAAGTGTGAGTAGGTGAGCAGAGGGATGAGTTGCATCAGTGATGCGGTACATAATCTGAAGAGATGGGTTTTGAGGGATTTCTTGAAGGCCTGAAGGTCAGGGAGAGTTTGATAGGGCGAGGCAAATCATTCCACAGGACTGGTGCTGCCGTTGAGAAGTCTTGGAGGCGAGAGTTGGCCGTGCGTGTGTAGACTGATGACAGGTGGAGATCACCTGCTGAATGGAGTTGTCTAGATGGAACGTGCTTGCGGAGTAACTAAGACATATAGGGAGGGGTTGAGTTATTGAGTGATTTGAATGTGAGCATCAGTATTTTAAACTGTATCCTGAAACGTACAGGAAGCCAATGGAGGGACCGGCAGACTGGGGAAGTACGAGAGGTGCGTTTAGTGAGAAAAATAAGCCTATGAATGATAATAAAAAGGTCTGTTACAGAAAAAAATAAAAAAAACTTTGCCTAAAAAATTCTGAAAAATGCCTAAAAGACCTTTAAAAATGTATAAATAAAGAGACTTTTTGCTGCAGATTAAAATAATAAACGGTTTATTAGATATTGAATTAAAACGGGAATATTTTTAACATTGAAACCTATGGGATTCACCTGAATAAACCTGCCGAATGAAACCACTGAACATCAGGGCATTTCACTGACATTTCTCTGCTGTTCAATGTGAATAGATTACCCATTGCTTCTCTATGGGGGATTTCACTGCCGTCGAACAGGCAACGTACTTGCTGGCAGTTCGCCCAAATTTGGCGGACTGCTTGCTCTCTGAATAGCTGAAATTCACTGTTCGGTGCCATTTCGGGGCCAGATCGGCTCTCTCTGAATAACTTCTATAGTGGAGGTACCAATGAAGCTCCTGAATATCAGGAACAGAGGAGGGGAAAATAGAAAATACCAATAAGAACTACAGGGCATTATTTCACTGGAGGCACAGATCTCACCAGTTACTCTCCTCTAGAAGAGGAAAGAACATATGACGAAAAGATATTTTGATTGAAGGAAAACATCTCATTGCTGTAACACCATTACATAGTTACATAGTTATAGAGGCTGAAAAAAAGTTGTGCGTCCATCGGGTTCAGCCTTTCACACATCACCTACTGCAGTTTGATCCAAAAGAAGCAAAGAAAAACCCCAGTCAGAAATGCTCTCCATATATGCAAAACACTTGTCAAAAATATCCCTCCTTGCTTTTACCCACATGTTAAATATTGTGAGAGATCTCAGTACCCCAACAGGGTCACATCTGTCAATGCCGCTTCCATGCAGAAATCCCCCGTGTTCTCCCCAGGCAGACTCTCGTGCCTTTCGCCAGTCCTCCAGACCGGGACACATACAGAGCCTGCTAGCATCCGCCAGAAATAAGACAAGGCTGTATATCTGGAGGTTTTCATTGTCAGAATGAAACTCTTTTAATTGTTGAATAGGTTGAACATTCTCTCAACATTCCCAGACAGACAGGACAATGCAATGGTGATTGGCAAACAGATAAGGGGGCAGTGTTTGCCTGACAAAGCAGATTCCCCAACAAAATATATCAAACTGAAATATAAACAGATTAATGCATTCCTGAGACAGGGTATGCTAGAAGGGTAATCCTCTCAAAAAGATAATGAGATACACAAAAACTGCCCCTAGAATAGGTTGAACATTCTCTCAACATTCCCAGACAGACAGGACAATGAAATGGTGATTGGCAAACAGATAAGGGGGCAGTGTTTGCCTGAAAAAGCAGATTACCCAACAAAATATATCAAACTGAAATATAAACAGATTAATGCATTCCTGAGACAGGGTATGCTAGAAGGGTAATCCTCTCAGAAAGATAATGAGATACACAAAAACTGCCCCTAGAATAGGTTGAACATTCTCTCATCATTCCCAGACAGACAGGACAATGCAATGGTAATTGGCAAACAGATAAAGAGGCAGTGTTTACCTGGCAAGGGAGATTACCAAACTCAATATAACAAACTGAAATATAAACAGACTAAGGCATTCCTGAGACAGGGTATGCTTGAAGGCTAATCCTCTCAGAAAGATAATGAGATACACATGGACCATACAATAGTCAATAACATTATTCTTGCATAACTCAGATTACATAACACTCTGCACCCCAATTCCAAAGTGATTTACGTCACAAATATTATATCCCTTTAATATTCTGTTTTTGCTGGAAGTCTCCTGTCGCCGTTTAAAAGTCTGTACAGTCTCTGACCCAACCACCTCAATAGGCGGAGAATTCCACAGCTTTATTGTTCTCACCGTAAAATAACCCTTCCTATGATTTAGGCTGAATTAGCTCACTAGGAATAGTGCCTGTGAGGAGGGGATTATACACATCGATGTCAGCATGGCACAGATCTCCCTGGTGACTGATATTCCTCCCCTGAGGAAGTCACATGTATGCAGCAAAACGCTTTGGATGAATTTATTTGGTTTTTATATTATTCGTACATTTTTAATCAATGTTATATCTTTTGGAAGAAGCCACTGGCAGCTCCTGTGGTAACTAGATGATCTCGCCTCTTTGTCCTCACTGTGTTAGCAAAGCCAACCATCTCCATATTTTCATATTTTTGTTTTCATAGGGTTTAGGGCTTATTGGCAAATCCACTGTCGGCACAGACAAAACTAATACCAAATTTTGCAAGAATGCAGCTTAAATTTCAACCTATTGTTTTTGGAAAACTGGGTCAGAGAACGCAGCATATATAGACTTATTTTTCATCCCCTGGAGCTATTCATTATATCTCCCCCCCAACCACCACCACCCATCAACAGACGGGACACCTCTGCCAGGCGCTGGCCATCCATAAAATCCAGCCTCAATTCGCCTCTCACACACATCCAAAAAGATTGTGGCTTGGAAAGTCCTTGCTGCTATCTAGAGTTTAGAAACAAGATCTTGTGGATCCTACCCCCTCATTCCCGAGGCTCAGGAACAAACCCAACCTGAAAACTGGCCAATGTACCATAACAATTAACTCCTCCATCCCTCATCTGACTTCTCCTGCTTCAGCGTGTCATGTATCAGCTCTATAGCCATCACTTACGGCATCAAACGTTCAATATTCAAGTGCAGGATTAATACTCCATCACAATATCGCTATTTTTGGACTCAAAATTAATTCTGGGAGAGCTTTTAACTAAGCTCCAAACTGACTGCCAGGTACATACAGTCTTGACCAAAACAGACCTTAATAATCTTAACACATTTTCTCTATTCTTAGTATTTTTATAAATCTATTCATCACATTAGATGTATGTTTGTCAAAGAGCGAGCGAGGCCTGTGTTCTAGTGGCAAGACAAGTCTCCCGTTTGGACAGATACATTGTATCGATTGAGGACACAATACAGAGAGTCTGGGATTTACTTATGATTCTGCATTATACACAGGGAGGACACAATACAGGGAGTCTGGGGTTTATTGATATGTCTGCGTCACACGTAATACCCAAAGAGGACAAAATACAGAGAGTCTCGAATTTACTGTTGATTCTGCATTATACACAGAGAGGACACAATACAGAGAGTTTGGGCTTTAATGATATGTCTGCGTTACACATAACATACAGAGAGGACATAATACAAGGAGTCTGGGATTTACTGATATGTCTGCATTACACATAATACACAGAGAGGACACAATACAGAGAGCTTGGGATTTACTGATATGTCCGCATTACACATAATACACAAAGAGGACACAATACAGTGAGTCTGGGATTTACTGATAAGTCTGCGTCGTTATACACAGAGAGGACACAATACAGGGAGACTGGGATTCACTGATAATTTTGTGTTACACATAATACACAGAGAGGACATAATACAGGGAGTCTGGGATATACTGGTATATCTCTGCATTACACTATACACAGAGAGGACACAATACAGGGAGTCTGGGATTTTCTGGTATATGTCTGCATTACACTATACACAGAGAGGACACAATACAGGGAGCCTGGGATTCACTGATAAGTTTGTGTTACACATAATACACAGAGAGGACATAATACAGGGAGTCTGGGATTTACTGGTATATGTCTGCATTACACTATACACAGAGAGGACACAATACAGGGAGCCTGGGATTCACTGATAAGTTTGTGTTACACATAATACACAGAGAGGACACAATACAGGGAGCCTGGGATTCACTGATACGTTTGTGTTACACATAATACACAGAGAGGACATAATACAGGGAGTCTGGGATTTACTGGTATATGTCTGCATTACACTATACACAGAGAGGACACAATACAGGGAGTCAATCCTCCCATCTCCATGACTGTCATACACCATGTTGAAGGTGCTGCGGTTTCGCATATGAAGCAGAGAGGCTGCAGAGTCATGTAATGTCCCTCAGCTGTTTATTTAAGCAGGGTTTACTGCATTATGTGAGTTAATTGAACTCCTAAGGAGATTCAATTTCTCCATAACTGTTGGCAAAGATCTGCAGCATCTGCTGAAGTGTCAGTGATGAATTACTTTGCTGGTAAACTGTATCTTCTGACATGTGTTTACACACAGTAATGCTCATTACTGCTATTTGTCTTCAGAGACATTAACAAAATCTAAACAGTAGATTATATGGTCAGAAACGTCTTCAAATAAGGTATGAATGTGACTGAACGACAGGACACCAGCTTTCCTCTCATACTCTGTTACTCGTGTATCCCCTGGGGTTTATAAAATGTTCAGATATTAAAGAATAATATCATTTTATGGTAAGAGAAATGTATCGAAATGTATCGAATGATGTAACGTTTACAATTTGATGCAAATGTTTAACGAGTGAATAAAATGACTTGAATTCCATCCGCTTTGTACGTAGTCTGTGATCCACTCGGGTGCTAATAAGTTATTTGCAGCTGCACCTCGCACGGTGACCCAAGAAGTCAAACATGAAGCTGGAGATTACATCACAATCCTCAATCCTCTGATCAGAGCGGAGGAGAAAAGGCAGAAGAAACAGAGAAAAAGAATGTTTGGTTTTCCATCTGTCGGACGATGAGGGCCGGGATGTAACAGGTAATATGTGATAACACCTTATTGGTTCAATAAAAAATCTGATTGTTGTTATGGAGACAGGATGGAGGTTTGTTTCTAACGTTTGATGGACCAATTTTCCCCCTTTATTTGGATATATAACAGAGAGAGGAGAGGTTCAAACTATGTGAGCGACGTTTTCATCCACTTTCTATCACTTTTAGGTTATTCAAAGAGCATCGCAATTTCAGTGATCTTTCGTACCGTGCACTTTGGGGAATCAATTTCTCCGACCCTGCGGCGGATTCAGCATTCACTGCAGGGTCCCTGAAGTGCAGGGAAAAGCCGTCGACCTCATCCGAAAAACCACCAATTGGAAAGCAAACACCACCGCAAAACCGCCGGGAAAAAAACCCCAAACGCATCCAACGATCTGCCGCAAACCCGCCGACTGTATCCGAAAAAAGCTGACGATCCGCCAAACAGAGTGCCGACCAGCCGCCAAAAGAAGCTGACAAGCCAACGAATGGGGTAATAATAAAAAAAAATTAAAAGCTGTTTGCAAAAAACTCCCGCATGAGAATGTCTGAAAATAATATAAGGTCCTATGAATAATAATAAAAAGGCCTGTTGCAAAAAATAAAAAAAAACGACATTTTTTAAAAAATCTTAATTTTTTTTCCCAAACCCCCCCCAGAAAAAGGCCTAAAAAAATCAATAAATAAAGAGACTTTTTGCTGCAGATTAAAATAATAAACGGTTTATTAGATATTGGATAAAAACGGGAGTATTTTTAACATTGAAACCTATGGGATTCGCCTGATTAAGGCTAGGGTCAGACTAACGCAGTATTAACGTGCGTTTAGCAGCACTAAATCACGGCCGTGCTAGCAGCAAATGACGTACAATGCCGGGCAGCATACGAAGAACGGCCGCACAAAAGTGTGGCAGCGCAACGCAAGTGGCAAACGAACGCATTTTTGCAAAAACGTGATACCGCTAGTACGGACGTACAGAGTGTGCTGCGTCCGCTAGCGGCGTGTGTGTGTGATTAGGAGACGTCAGACGCTGCTAATGTCCGGCCAACATAACGTCCAGACGCAAAAAGGGTTTCATTAATGATCCGTACAAAATCACGGACGAAAATGCGCATCGTATGACCGCTATCGCGTATTCCGTGAAAAAATGCGTCCATTTGTTTGAACGCACTTTTTCACGGACAACGCGAGAAAATGCCTTAGTCTGACCCTAGCCTTAACCTGCCGAATGAAAACACTGAACATCAGGGCATTTCACTGACATTTCTCTGCTGTTCAATGTGAATAGATTAACCATTGCTTCTCTATGGGGGATTTCACTGCCGCCGAACAGGCACCGTACTTCGCTGGCAATTCCCAAATATTTGGTGAACGGCCAGCATTTGAATAGCCGAATGGCCACGAAAATGCACCGTACAGGGAAATTCATTGGTCGGTGCAATTTCAGAGCCAATTCGGCTCTCTCTGAATAACCCTGTAATATACTGTATATATTACTTGATATTGATTTAGGCAGCTGATTGCCTGCTTTTATATTTAATATATATATATATATATATATATGTACAAAATCACGAGTATAGCAGTACGTAGTGATACCTTTTTTATTGGACTAATGTTACATATAAAAAAAGACGAGCTTTCGAGAGTGTAACCTCTCTTCTTCAGGTCAGTCAAACTTCCAGACCTGAAGAAGAGAGGAATCCTCTCGAAAGCTTATCTTTTAAATGTAACGTTAGTCCAATAAAAAAAAGGTATCACTACGTACTGCTATACTCGTGATTTTGGCATCTGGACTAACACAGCCTATCGAACCTATATACACTATATTGCCAAAAGTATTCGCTCACCCATCCAAATCAGGAGCTGGGCAGGTGAGCGAATACTTTTGGCAATATAGTGTATATATATACACACACACATATATATATATATAGCAATAGGTATGTACTCAGGGTCTTAAATAATTCAATATATATATATATATATATATATGTATATGTGTATGGGTTTGTGTGTGTATATTTACATGTTTTTCTCCGACAGCTAAAAATATATTTTAGAAAAATGGCACTCAGCAACATTTTTCCCCTTTTTACTGACTCTTTTAAAAGAAAGAAAAAAAAAAGATGGAAGCTTTTATTGCACTAGTCATTGTTTGCCTCCAAACTCTGCACCTCTGCCAAACTCCTCTGTAAAAATAAATATTTATGGGCGTACCCCGGGAACTGGACGAGAACTGGATACATGTGAGGCTTTCTTGTGTAATGGAGGGGGCTTTAATGGCTTTTGGAACATGGAGTGAAATATGAAATCCTGATCTGGGGAACGTATTCAAGTGTTTACAAGTTTGTTCTACTTTTTATTTATTTATTTATTTTTTCTCCATACGGATTTATTATTTTGTCATACTTTTCTATTTTTTTGTTGTTATGTTTTTGTTTGACGGTTATTCCACTAGCTCATCCACAAAATATTAGATTGTGACTTGAATACTTGGGAATGTCAGTAGAATAAATGTCATGAGCCTTTACATTTTTTTTTTCCCAAGAATGCGTTGACCAACTTGTGTCATGTTATCGTTTTGTGAGATTAAATGCTCGATAAATTGAGAGATTGTTTTCTTGCAGGAAAACGCGGATGAAAATCTGCTTTCTAAACCTTCCCTGATTCCACGGTCAGTACCTGAAGCCTGATACAGTATAAGCTCATGCTGTAATATTGATACTTAACCCTTTCGCTGCTGAGGCATTTCACGCCTGTGTGCTAAACTAATTTTTACCGGTTTCGCTCATCTTGTTTAAACGCGTTTTGAATCCTTATTTTATTATATGACCCAAACATATTATATATCGTTCTTTCCGGCAGACTCGGCAGATTCATAATATATCATTACCAGGAAAGGCTTAATGATCTTAACATGTACAGCTTGGAAAAAAGACGAGACAGAGGAGATATGATAGAAACATTTAAATACGTAAAGGGAATCCACAAGGTAGAGGAAGGGAGTATATTTAAAAGGAAACAAAGTAGCAAAACAAGAGGACATAGTCTTAGATTAGAGGGGCAAAGGTTTAAAAGTAACATCAGGAAGCATTATTTTACTGAGAGGGTGGTGGATACATGGAACAGTCTTCCAGTAGAAGTGGTAGAGGCCAAAACAGTAATTGAATTTAAGCAGGCATGGGATAGGCATAAGGCTATCCTAAACAAAAGATAAATCCAGGTAAAGTATCCATGTAATTGGGCAGACTAGATGGGCCGAAAGGTTCTTATCTGCCGACATTTTTCTATGTTTCTGTCTGTATATTATAACAAAAAATGCAATAAAATTTTAATTTTCAATAATTTACAACCTGTAAAGTGTTTTTTTCACATTTTTTAACATGCGAGCGTTTGCGGTTATATTTTCTATGGGGTGCGCTTGTTAAAAAAATTAGAAATGGCGACTCGTTACATTTCTTTGGGGCGAAAATCATGTGATTTTTAACAAACGCACCCCATAAAAAATCGTTAGTGCAGCATGATTGTTCACATTATAATTGAAATGGGAACAATATTGCTGCATTAACAAAACAATATAAAAGCTGGTTTTTTTAAAATATTTTTTTATTTACATTTTTATTTTTTTTGGTAACTTTTAAGATTGTCATGTTTGGTATCGTTGGAATGGCCATGCTCTGGCCGATCCATCGATACCAAACATTAACCCCTAGCTGCCACAGATCGGGAGATAGGGGGTTAATTGTAACCCCTATCTCCACCATTGGTGGCAGCTAGGGGTTAACTCTAAAACTGACGTCATTGCGCTATGCACGATGACGCCAGTCATCAGGGGGAGATCCCGGAAGCTCTGGGAGAGGATCGTGACCCGGCCCCCAAGGGGTTAAAGCCAGGCGCCGTTTGGAAGGGCAGGCTGTGCCCTTCCAAATGATCCCTGCCTTTAATCGCTAGCCCCCGGCAATTAGGAGGGAGAGAGGTCTGAAGGACCTTCCCCCTCCCTTTCAGGCACCTCCTCCGCACTCGCAGGGGGGCGCCTGAAATAGATGCTAGTGCAATGACATCTATTGGTCGCGCCGGGGTCCCGGGCTGACGTCCAAGATGTCAGCCAAGATGTCAGCCCGCACCGGGGGGGGGGGGCTCAACAATCGGCCGGAGCCTCCTGTGCATGGACGTGCTCAACGCGTTCATCGCACAGGAGAAGCACTTGGCAGGAAGTGCTGAGCGCATCCTCCGCAGCCAAGTGATTAAGGGTTATTCAGAGAACACCACAATGCCACCAATGCTCTCTCGTTCTCTGCACTTTGCAGAATCAAATTCCCGATCATGCGTTGAATTCAGCATTCACCGCAGCAAATTGGAAGGATGTAAATTGAAAGAAATGTATTGTGAAACAAATTGGAATGAAGTAAAAAGGAAGAAATGTAAAAAGAAGAAAGGAATGAAGGGAAGGAAGGAAGGAAAGAAAAGGAAGGAAGGAAAAAAATTGGAAGGAAGGAATAAACGGAGCAAACTTGAAGGACATAAATTGAAAGAATGGGAGAAAGTAATGAATGTATTGTGGAGCAAATTGGAAGGAAGTAAAAAGGAAGTAAGGAAAAAGAAGGAAAGGCGGGAAGGAAGGGAGAGAAAGAATTAAAGGAAATTGAAATGGGAAGGAAGCAATAAAATAGGAAGGAAAGAAATGGAAGGAAGGAAGGGAAAGAATGAAAGGAGATTGAAAAGGAAAGAAAGCAATAAAAAAGGAAAGAAGGAAAGGAATTTGAAATGGGAAGGAAGCAATAAAATTGGAAGGAAGGATGGAAGGAAAGAAACTGGCGTAATAAAGGAAGGAAGGAAATTGACAGAAAGGAATTTATGGAGCAAAATGGAACGAAGGAAAGTTAAAGAAGGGAATGAATTTAAGGAAATAGAAGAAAAAAATGAATTTATGGATGCAGTAAAATCTCTTTTAATGTTTTAGTTTCAGAATTTCTTTCTCCAAATATAACCAGTTAATTTTAAATAAATAATAAAAAATAGATGATGCTGAAAGCTGAATATCAGCCGGGAAACGGGTTCGGCCATTCTCCTGTTGAAATGCTTGCCCTGTGCATGACACCACATTGCATTAAATTATGCTTTCATAGATTACTGACCAGCCTTGAGTGCGAGTAAAATGTGGATACTGTGATTTTCCGTTGCGCTCCCCAGTGAGCCATACACATGATAAGACGTGAGACGCAGACATTTAACTTGTCCTTTTTAATCACGATAAAAACATACAGGCTCTGAAATATAATTCATATAATATATATGACCTCATATCTCTTCATCACTTTCATTACGTGGTCCTGATAGCATGTTCCTGATTCTCAATGGATCTCTGCAGAATCACGACACGCTCCGCATTATGTAACCAGACCAAGGAGACTGACTCTCACATAACTATCAGAAGAGCACCAGAATTATTCTTAATAAATCTATGAATGTATTACTTAATAATCTTGTGTGACATCTTATTAGCTAATGAGTCCACACCCCAATGTCCCCAATTATCTCATATATTATTTATTTATTTATTTATAAAGTATTTTACCTGGAAGGATACATTGAGATTTCTCTCGTTTTCAAGTATGTCAAGAATATATATTATTAAAACTACGGATGCACGAATACAGATACTAGTATCGTATCGGTGCCGATACTGGCATTTGTATGAGTACTTGGTACTCATGCAAATGCCCATGATACTGCCCCCGATACCGGAAGCCAGCACATGAGCTGACTTGCTGGCATCTGGAACCCCCAGCCGCGATCTCACGAGATCTGAGTGGGTATACATGTATCTGAGGTCTATTGAGCATACATGTATCTGAAATCTGAGGGAGTATACATGTATCTGAGGTCTATTGAGAAAACATGTATCTGACGTCTGAGTGGGTATACATGTATCTGAGGTCCATTAGGTATGCAGGTATCGGAGGTCTGAGTGGGTATACATGTATCTGAGGTTCATTAGGTATGCATGTATTGGAGGTCTGAGTGTCTGGGGTCTGGGTGGGTGTGCATGTGTCTGGGGTCTTGGTGGGCATACATGTATCTGTGGTCTATTGGGTATACATGTATCTGAGGTGTATTGGGTGCACATGTATCTGAGGTCTGAGTGGATATACATGTATCTGAGGTCTGCTGTGTGTGTGGATATATAGATATAGATATATATACACACACAGAGTGGAGGCTTTTAATCTCATTTTTGCCCTCCACCACAACTTAAATGAGTGTTGATTTGCCCTAGGGGTAAAGCATGAAACTGCATCTGGTCAGTCTAGCTCCTGCAGATAAGAGCACAATAAGCCTGAAACAGCTGTACGGGAGTGGCTGTGACGTGTTGCATATACCTGATCTTTGCTAAAAAAAGAAAGCCATCTAGTATCTATCTATCTGGGTGTGTGGCAGGGTGTGCAGTGAGTAATTGGGGTGTCCGGCCATACATTTCAATATTAAAATAAATTGGACAGGCTTTCAGCAAAATCATAAATTATTTACCTTAAAGCGGTCACATGACATTAAATAAAAGTATCGGTACTCCGTATTGGTGAGTACTTGAAAAAAGTATTGGTATTTGTACTCAGTCTTAAAAATTGTATTTTTTTTTTTTAAAAAGGATTTTACCAGGAAGGATATATTGGGATTTCTCTCATTTTCAAGTATGTCCTGGGTGGCGAGTATGTACCGTGTACTAGGTGTCTTGCCCAAGGACACTTACTGGAGAGGTGCTCATCGGGATTGAATTTAAAAATGGTATTGGTGCATTGCTAATTAAAACCCATGGATCCATAGAGGTTTTATTTGCTGTTTTTCTCTTTATGGCATTTATCCAGGTTATCTGTTTATTTGCTTTTTGTTTGTTTCCAATGAATCACTGATAGTTTAATGTCTCAGTTCGTGATGTCACTATTTATGCTCACATGTTTGCATGTTTATATGTCGCTTTGTTTGTTGCGGTTTGTTTCTAATTATTCACTGATTGTTTAATTTCTCAATTAATGATGTCAGTGTTTGGATGCTCAATGCGTGTTAATATAGTTTTCTCTGCGCTGCAAAAGTTGCAGATACGGCTGCCAGATCGGCCATGTTTTCCTGCACAAACATAATCTATTCATGCTGAGGGGCAGCAGTGCATAAAAAATGCCACCCCGTAGCATGTATAATCCATATGCTGCAGGTAAGAAATCAGAAAGGAATCCTAGGTGACCTGCCTTGATTTCCTTCCTGCAGCATATGAATTATATATGTTTGCAGGGCAGCACTTTTCCCTGTGCTCTCCCTCTGCATTAAATAGTAATATGTGTCCAGGAAAACATGGCTGACCTGGTGACTAGGGATGAGCCGAACGCCCCCGTGTTCGGTTTGAACTCGAACAATTTCAAAAGTTCGAGCTCGAACACGATCCGAACTCAATGTAAGTCAATGGGACCCGAACGTTCGATTTTTAGAGTGCCCTCCAAGAGGGCATATATGCTAGATATTTGCCATAAAAGGTGTATGGGGGTCCAGGTAGTGCCCTGGGGGACAGGAAACAAGGACAAAAAGTTTTAAAAAAACTTTTAAAGGAACAGTGAGTTTTCTATGAAATAAAGGTTAAGAATAAAAACGAGAAATTCCTTCAAATATCGTGCCTAGGAGGTCCCCATAACCTGCCCGTGAAGTGGCGGATTTGTAGGATGTATAGAAACATTTAAAAACAAAACAATGTCATTTCAAATGACGGTAAATGGTTTTCCTTTAATCTATTCATAAACAACTGCTTGGGGCGGCAGCCTGTATGAAAAGAGGAGACGTTTTAGGACACGAAGAACAAGTTTAGTGATTTTTTTGGGCTAAATTATGGTGAAACCTATGCAGGCTTTGGATGAAAGTAACAATAGGTGCTTTAAAATTGGGCCTTTAGTGTCAGCAACAGTGCCGTCACACCGTAACCCCTCTGTGGTATTGTGGAAGAGTGCAGGGTTGGACCCTGCGGTCAAATATTAAAATTATATGAATCTGGTATAGGCGTCAGTGGCAGTGCACCCAAATATTTTGCCTTTGGTGGCAGCAAGTGCCTTCACACCGTAACCCCTCTGTGGTATTGTGGAAGAGTGCAGTGGTGGACCCTGCGGTCCAATATTAAAATGATATTTTATTTATTTATTTATAAAGGATTTTACCAGTAAGAATACATTGAGATTTCTCTCGTTTTCAAGTATGTCCTGGGTTCAAGAACATTGTTACAGAAATACAAAGTAGTAAAATGCAAGATATTAACACAAAACAAATATACAGATTAACAGAAAATAAATATGTAGGAAATATAGTCACTATGTTACATGTTTACAGGTGCATTCCTTATCGAGGTATGTTAATAGGGAGCTCTTAAGGGAC
Source organism: Leptobrachium leishanense (assembly GCA_009667805.1). Taxonomy (NCBI): domain Eukaryota; kingdom Metazoa; phylum Chordata; class Amphibia; order Anura; family Megophryidae; genus Leptobrachium; species Leptobrachium leishanense. The sequence goes on along the minus strand of CM019069.1, from coordinate 11,497,644 downwards.
TTTAGACTGGGGGAAGATTTGATGGCGTCTGGGAGGTTATTCCATAATTGTGGAGCTCTGTAGGAAAATGAGGATCGAGCCATAGGCGTCAGTGGCAGTGCACCCAAATACTGTGCCTTGGGTGGCAGCAAGTGCCTTCACACCGTAAGTAACCCCTCTGTGGTATTGTGGAAGAGTGCAGGGTTGGTCCCTGAGGTCAAATATTAAAATGATATGAATCTGGTATAGGCGTCAGTGGCAGTGCACCCAAATATTTTACCTTTGGTGGCAGCAAGTGCCTTCACACCGTAACCCCTCTGTGGTATTGTGGAAGAGCGCAGTGGTGGACCATGCGGTCCAATATTAAAATGATATGAATCTGGTGTAGGCATCAGTGGCAGTGCACCCAAATATTGTGCCTTTGATGGCAGCAAGTGCCTTCACACCATAAGTAACCCCTCTGTGGTATTGTGGAAGAGTGCAGGGTTGGACCCTGCGGTCAAATATTAAAATGATATGAATCTGGTATAGGCGTCAGTGGTAGGGATGAGCCGAACACCCGTGTTCGGTTCGACTTCAAAATCGAACAATTTCAAAAGTTCGAGTTCGAACTCGAACACGATCCGAACTCAATGTAAGTCAATGGGACTCGAACGTTGGATTTTTAGAGTGCCCTCCAAGAGAGCATATATGCTAGATATTTGCCATAAAAGGTGTATGGGGTCTGGGTAGTGCCCTGGGGGACAGGAAACAGGGACAAAAAGTAAAAAAAAAACGTTTTTAAAGGAACAGTGAGTTTTCATGAAATAAAGGTTAATAATTAAAATGAAAAATTTCTTCAGATATCGTGCCTAGGAGGTCCCCATAACCTGCCTGTGAAGTGGCGGATTTTTAGAATGTATAGAAACATTTAAAAACAAAAAAATGACATTTCAAATGACGGTAAATGGTTTTCCTTTAATCTATTCATAAACAACAGCTTGGGGTGGCAGCCTGTATGAAAAGAGGAGATGTTTTAGGACACGCAGAACAAATTTAGTGATTTTTTTGGCTAAATTATGGAGAAACTTATGCAGGCTTTGGATGAAAGTAACAATAGGTGCTTTAAAATTGGGCTTTTAGTGTCGGCAACAGTGCCGTCACACCGTAATCCCTCTTTGGTATTGTGGAAGAGTGCAGGGTTGGACCCTGCGGTCAAATATTAAAATGATATGAATCTGGTACAGGCGTCAGTGCACCCAAATATTTTACCTTTGGTGGCAGCAAGTGCCTTCACACTGTAAACCCTCTGTGGTATTGTGGAAGAGTGCAGTGGTGGACCCTGCGGTCCAATATTAAAATGATTTGAATCTGGCATAGGCGTCAGTGGCAGTGCACCCAAATATTGTGCCTTTGGTGGCAGCAAGTGCCTTCACACAGTAACCCCTCTGTGGTATTGTGGAAGAGTGCAGGGTTGGACCCTGTGGTCAAATATTAAAATGATTTGAATCTGGCATAGGCGTCAGTGGCAGTGCACCCAAATAGTTTACCTTTGGTGGCAGCAAGTGCCTTCACACCGTAACCCCTCTGAGGTATTGTGGAAGAGTGCAGTGGTGGAGGTTTTGGTAATGCAGAAGAGATCCCCAATCTATTCAGTTACATCAGCAGCTATAACAAAACTGGGTCAGCAATGTTTAGGCACTTGTACCGCACTACTGTATATGGTGAGACTCGGCGCACACCAGTAGCAACAGGGAGCAAACAGAACAGGCAGGGAATACACAGAGAGAATAGTCAAATGGCAGGCAAAGTCGGCAACAGATCGGGTCCCCAGAACAAGCAGGGTCAGTAACAAGTATACAAACTGATTCGGTAAGCTAGCGATGCGGGAATAAAGGCTGAGACACACTGAGCGTGTAGCGACGCACAGCGTAGCGAATCGAAGCAAACATTTTGCAGGCTTGACTTCACTCCGCTCCGCCTCGCAGAGTGTTTACACTGCAATATGCTTGCTTCTCACCGCACTGGACAGGAATCCACTAACTAAATTAAAATGTACACACAAAAACGTTTTATTTTCACAAAGTACATGTTCTTTAGGCAAAAAAAAGTTTCTACTGAATAAAATACATCAAAAATTACTGTTAATTTAATAGGAATAGTATAAAAACATAAAAAAAGATAACCCCATATCATATATATTATAGGGACATGGAGCGATGTGTATAGAGTAGGGATGCATTGATACCACACACAGACATATACGTGTATATCAACACGCAAACCTATATATACGTATATATCAACACGCAGATATATATATATATATATACACCCACCCACAGACCTCAGACCATATATACACATACGCACATGGGGGGGTGGCATGTGGACAATCTCAACTAAATGCGCCCCCCCCCCCCAATTTGGCTGATCCCTCCAGAAGAATATATACAATGTTATTCTCTGCTCTATCGGGTTCAACATTTCTTCTGGAGGGATCAGCCAAATGGGGGGGGGGGCAATTAGTTGCCAAAATGTGAGTGTAATACAAGTCTGGATATATATATATATTTATAAGAATATAGATATATATCTTATCTATATATATACATATATATATATATATATCACACCTGCCCTTACCTTCCCCCATAAATTTGCTAAAAATATACACACAAAAAAACCAAACCACTGCCTGAGACCCCGCGCAGCCCACATGCCACCCCCCTCTGCCTGGCTGAATGTATCTAATATATATAATTAAATACATTCAGCAAGGTAGAGAAAGAAAAAAAAAGTTTTATTTTACGTTCCCGGGGACATTTAAAAATGTCCTCGGATTTTTTATTTTTTATTTAGAAATGTGTCGCTTACCTTAGCCTGGTGGTCAGTGGGGGCTCCCTGGATCCTTTTTGTGGGGGGGGTTCTGCCGGGGCCGCTGGTGCAGTGGCTCCCTCCCTGCGCCGCCCGTCTCTACCACATGCTAGCCCGCACAGTCGCAGCTCTCTCATCCGGCGACCGCATACTCCTCAAGGGGATCCTTGGGAGGCCCCAGCAGGCTGCCCTCTACAGTGCCTGATTAGAGGGCCGTGTCTGCCTGATGTTTTAGTAACAAGAATGTTTTATCCCATAGGCTTCAATGTTAAAAATATTCCCATTTTAATTCAATATCTAATAAACTGTTGCTTATATGCTGCAGTAAAGAGTCTCTTTATTTCTAGATTTTTTTAGTATTTTTTTAAGCATTTTTTACACTTTTTTAAAAAAAAAAAAAAAAATCAAACTTTTGGCGAACGTCCCAAAAAACAAAGAACAGATCCGAAAGCTCATCCCTACTGGCGACCCTAGATGCCACGGCAACCAAAACGGTGCCTTACTAAGGGCCCTGTTTCCTATAGCTAAGACTAAAATATGGACGCTAACTGGGAAAATCCGAAAATCGTGGGGAAAAAAAACTGGGAGAAAAGTGCCTGAAGGTTTCCCCGTAGTGTCCCAATTTTAGCATTAGATTCCAGAGCAGGCGCTACCTGGCACCTTTCACCACCTTATGCGTCCGCGCTGCCGCGACTATCACCTCCTGGAGTCCATAGGGCTCTTGCAAGATTGTGCAGCACAACAAAGTGGTCAGGAGACTGGGGACCATTTGTCCTCAGTCCCACTCTGCTCGCAGCCAGGAGAAGCAGCAGATCGGCCGCTGTCTTGCCGTGGGATAAGAGATGAATATCTGATGTATTGGGGGGGGGTTAGGGGGTGCTAAATGATTCTGAAAAAGCACAATCATTTGGCACCGGTTTTTAGGTGTCACAAAATTTTGGTTCGTACATCACTGCGGTAATTAGCATCAGCCCTTTGTGATAACGTACTTATGGAAACGCTAATTACTGATTGCACTCCCATGTTAAGTATAGGATGCGCAAAGTACAGCAAGCTCGCCCAATCACATATGCTAAGTGATTTCTTATGGGTTTTACGTTTTGAATGAAATATAGGGGGCATGCTTTAAAGTCACTTATCCTGACGTTAACGCTTACTCACCTGAACACTACAGTTACAGGGTTATTCAGAGAGAGGTGAAAAACAGGAGAATAGCTGGAGAAGTGAAAATTCTAGGTCAAAATAGACAAACCAGAAAAATTCTGACATTCATCTGACTTTCCAAATCAGCTGTTTTGACCTAGAATTTTCACTTCTCCTGCCAATTCTCCTGGTTTTCACCTCTCTCTGAATAATCCTGTTAGCATTCGCTAGGGAATAGTGCCCTAAAGATCTCCTTTCTTACCTTTTTTGGCGGTCCTGATTACCTTAATCCTACTTATGACAGATCTGAAGAGAATCATGATGTGCAGTTGGTAGTAGATGGAAAATATTAGGACAATAAAAAGCTACAATAGTATCCTTTAACCCCTGCACTACCAAGCACTTCTTGATGAAAGGGTTTTATCATAGCATTTGTTTATAAATATAGGATAATGTACAAATAAAACTTTTGCCCAGACATTGCACTTCTGAGAACATTAAAAGATTAAATTAATGTACATTTGCTCATTTTTAATTTATCATATATTGACTTTTCCGTTACAGAAATACCACTGGGATGAAAGGTTCAAAACTCTTGATGGCGTTGTTTATCTGGCACAATGTCACACAGGGTCTGCATTATCAGCATACAGGCAGAAATATCACTGGGATGGAAGGTTGTAAACAATGAAAAATCGAGTTAAATCGATTACATTAGTGTAAGGATTAAGCACCGGCGCAATGTACAGAGCATAATCTGATGCTACAGGGGAAAAAAAATGTTAATGGAGACTCACAGCGTGACCAACGCACTTCGTGGAACTTGTGTTCCAGTTATCTGGTTTTCTTATTCTTTTTGAATAAATATATGGAAGGGAGCGCTCTCCTAAAATCTGGATTTTGAGATGTTCCTTCTTAAAACCTCCGGCCTCTCCAACCTGGAAAGGTCCCGCTTGGCCTGGCTCTGTCCATTATCCAGCAGCTGTTTTTTCTCTCTTCGTTGCAAATGTGTTTTTTTTTGTTCCTCTTTGGAACCAGTTACCTTATTAAATAAATAAACCTACTGTGTGGCACATCATGAAAAGCTTTTGTAGCGTCTAAGTGGACCACATCCGGCATCTCGCTTTTATCTATTTCTCTTCACCGCAGGCACTCAGATGCTATGTTTAGATGCGTAATAAAACAGAGATGGCTTCGAGACCCGCTTTTATTGCCCAAAATGTATCTCTCGAAATATGCACTTAGTGTTTCCATATGTAACCCGTTTTTTGGAAGTCATATGTCAGAGTCAGAACGTTTTTAATGGACTTTTGTTCCCCAGTCCAAGGCTCCTTTGTCGGTTGTAAAGGTCTCTTTGCTGTAAAGTGCAGGTGGTCCCACGAAGACCTGTTTTCGAGACATCAAACCCCTAAGGAAGAACAGGCCGAGGCGTTCGGCTGCTAAGTATAGATACATCCTAAAACGATGCTGAGCCTCTGTATTTGTTTTACTACCAAAATTCTACTTAAGGTTACTGTTTCCATATGAAGACGCTTTGGGTCCCATGCTGTGTGTGAGTCAGTCCGTGTGATGGAGCTCTGCAAGTCCAGCAGCCTCCAAGGACAGAAAAGGCATAAAGTGACACAACAAAAATATCATTTTGCTTCCTTTAGCTCAATTTAAAAAATCCACCTTGAATGTGCGTTTTCCTTAAACGATTTTTAAAGGTAAAAGCTCTGTATGGGAAGGGAAAGAGTGATGTCACAAGTCAAAGAAAATCAAGAAGATAAGTGATACAGACTACACATGTGTCACAGGGCCAGTACGAGAGGATCGCTTGTGACCTGTTCATTAACAGGGCCGTACAAAGGACTAAAGGTCATGCAAAGAGGTTCCACATGCTGCTGCAGAGGAAATGGTTCTTTACAGGGATAAGAATAAAAATGTGAATTTCTCTTCTATACAGGTTCTTCTGTTTGATTATTTAAGTGATGATTTTTTTTGGTAAACTAGAAAGAATCTGGAAAAAAATTGTTAAGTTTGCCTCCGATGAACAGCAGGGTCACCTGATTATTTCGAGGTAAAAATCTGCCATACGCCCTCACTGTGAACATACAACACACCTATTCAGCTCTGTCTTTGTTGAATATTTCAATATTTACATTGTTGCAAAACACAGCTTTGGATATTCTATTAGATCTGTTGGACCCAAACAACTCAGTGGAGCTCACAGGAGGACAGAAAAAAATGACCTGAGATGTACTATAACTCTATCAATATCTCTCTCGATGTGAATCTATCATTATTCATTTCTTAATATACTTTATTTATATAGCGTCAACATATTCCACAACACTATCCCATATCTATCTATTTATCTATCATTAATATATTACTATTATTATTATACTTTATTTATATAGCTCCAACATGTTCCACAATGTTATCTCTCTATCTATCCCATATCTATCTATCTATCTATCCCATATCTATCTATCTATCTATCTATCTATCTATCTATCTATCTATCTATCTATCTATCTATCTATCTATCTATCTATCTATCTATCAAATATCTATCTATCTGTCTATCCCATATCTATCTATCTATCCCATATCTATCTATCTCATATCTATCTATCTATCTATCTATCTATCCCATATCTATCTATCTATCTATATCTATCTATCTATCCCATATCTATCTATCTATCTATCTATCTATCCCATATCTATCTATCCCATATCTATCTATCTCATATCTATCTATCTATCTATCTATCTATCTATCTATCTATCTATCTATCCCATATCTATCTATCTATCCCATATCTATCTATCTATCTATCTATCTATCTATCTATCTATCTATCTATCTATCTATCTATCTATCTATCCCATATCTATCTATCCATATCTATCTATCTATCTATCTATCTATCTATCTATCTATCTATCTATCTATCTATCTATCTATCTATCCATATCTATCTATCCCATATCTATCTATCTCTATCTATCTATCTATCTATCTATCTATCTATCCCATATCTATCTATCTATCTATCTATCTATCTATCTATCTATCTATCTATCTATCTATCTATCTATCTATCTATCTATCCCATATCTATCTATCCATATCTATCTATCCCATATCTATCTATCTATCTATCTATCTATCTATCTATCTATCTATCTATCTATCTATCTATCCCATATCTATCTATCTATCTATCTATCTATCTATCTATCTATCTATCTATCTATCTATCCCATATCTATCTATCTATCTATCCCATATCTATCTATCTATCTATCTATCCCATATCTATCTATATCTCTCTATCATATATCTATTATCTATATCTAGATATATATAGTACTGTATCTGTCTTTTTTCTATATCTATCAATATCATATCTATCCCATATCTGTTTATCTATCCCATATCTGTTTATCTATCCCATATCTGGCCCATATCTATCCATTTATCATTATTATATTACTATTATTAATATTATACTTTATTTATATACATAGTTACATAGTTATATATAGGCTGAAAAAAGACATGCGTCCATCGGGTTCAGCCTCTCCCACATAACCTACTGCTGTTGATCCAAAAGAAGGCAAAAAACCCAGTCTGAAGCGCTCGCCAATATGCAACATACTGGGAAAAAATTCCTTCTTGACCCCAGAATGGCGTCAGATTTCTCCTTGGATCAAGAAGCTTTTACCCACATATTAAATATTATAACCCTTAATATTCTGTGTCTGCAGGAAGTCATCCAGTCGTTTTTTAAAAGTCTGTACAGACTCTGACCCAACCACCTCAACAGGCAGAGAATTCCACAGCTTTATTGTTCTCACCGTAAAATAACCCTTCCTATGCTTTAAGCTAAATTTTCTTTCTTCCAGTCTAAATGGATGACCCCTTGTCCTATGTATAGTCCTGTTAATGAATAGGTTATCAGACAATGGTTGATAATGGCCCCGTATATATAGCGCCAACATGTTCCACAATGTTATCATTCTCTATCTATCTCTCTATTCCATATCTACATGTATCACTATCTATCTACAGTGGCAAGAAAAAGTATGTGAACCCTTTGGGATTACGTGGAGTTTTGCATGACTTGGTCATAAAATATGCTCTGATCTTCATCTAAGTCACAACAATTTGAAAAACACAGTCTGCTTAAAATAATACAACACAAACATTATATGTTTTCATGTGTTTATTGAACAGAACATGTAAACATTCACAGTGCAGGGTGGAAAAAGTATGTGAACCCCTAACCTAATGACTTCTCCATGAGCTAATTGGACTCAAATTTGGCTCACTCCTGGCTCCAATCAGTGTGATATTATTGGATGTGTTGCCGAAAGCTGTCCTGCCCTTTATAAACACACACCAGTTTTGGGTTTACTGGTTTCAAGAAGCACTGCCTGATGTGAATCATGCCTCGCAGAAAAGAGCTCTCAGAAGACCTACGATCAAGAATTGTTGACTTGCATGGGAAAGGGTTACAAAAGTATCTCCAAAAGCCTTGATGTTCATGTGTCCATGGTAAGACAGACTGTCTACAAATGGAGAAAGTTCAGCACTGTCGCTACTCTCCCTAGGCGTGGTCGTCCAGATGAAGAAGATGACTGCAAGAGCACCGCGCAGAATGCTTAATGAGGTAAAGAAGAATCCTAGAGTGTCAGCTAAAGACTTACAGAAATCCCTGGCACATGCTAACATTTTTGTTGACACATCTACAATAAGGAAAACATTAAACAAGAATGGAGTACATGGGAGGACACCACAGAGGAAGCCATTGCTGTCCAAAAAGAATAGTGCAGCACGTTTGAAGTTTGCAAAAGAGCACCTGGATGTTCCACAGCACTACTGGCAAAATATTCTGTGGACAGATGAAACCAAAATTGAGTTGTTTGGAAAAAACACACAACACTAGCAGGGTTATTCAAAGAGCTCCGAATTGCTTGAGAAAGGTAACCGAACGCTGAAAATCAGCGTTCGGTTACCTTTCCTGGCCATTCGGCTATCCAGAGAGCAGGCAATTCGCCAAATTCTGGCGAATTGCCTGAACATACGGTGCCTGTTCGAGGGCAGTGAAATACCCATGAAAATGCACTGCTTCAGCTATTCAGAGAACACAAACCAGCAGTGAAAGGTTCCCCTAATGCCCTGCCATTCGGTGGTTTAATTCGGCAAGTTAATTCAGGAGAATCCCATAGGCTTTAATGTTAAAAATATTCCCGTTTTAATTCAATATCTAATAAACCGTTCATTATAAAATTCTGCAGTAAAGAGTCTCTTTATTTATAGATTTTCTAGGATATTTTAAGCATTTTTCTGGATTTTTTTTTTTTTAAAGTCAGATTTTTTTTTTTTAAGTTTACTTATTTTTTTCTGTAACAGCCGTTTTTATTATCATTCCCTGCACCTCATATGCAAATTTCAGACATTTTCGCTCCGTTGTTACTTTGCAAACAGCGTTTAATTTTCACAGATTCACACAAACTATTTTGCAAATTTATTCACCTCCCTCGTCTGCGGTGTCGGCTTTTTCTCGACTTTTTACGGCGGCTTCGCGGCGTGTGATCAACTCCTGCTCGGGACTTTCCGGCATCTTCGACGGGTTAATGTTTTTGAGGGTTTTCGGCGTGCATTCGGCAGGTTTTGCGGTTAGTTTTCGTCAGGTTTGCGGTAGCTTTTCCCTGCAATTCGGGGGCCCTGTGGTGTTTTCTGAATACACTGCTTTCTCAAGCAATTCGGATCTCTTTGAATAACCCTGTTACTGTCTGTATTTTATCTATTTTATCCATGTCCCTTCAGGTGGATGGTGCCACCATTACTTCTTCCTCTCAGGCTCGTTGCCTCTGGATCCTCTTAGATTCTGATCTTTCTCATATTCAGTCACTAATCAAATCTTGCTACTTCCACCTAAAAAACATTGCGCGCGTCCGTCCCTGTCTTAATCAGGACGCTGCTAAAATGCTTATCCATGTTTTTATTATCTCCCGCCTTAACTACTGTAACCTCCTTCTCTCTGGCGTTAAAAAATCCCAGATTCTCCCTCTGCAGTATGTTATGAACGCCTGTGTCAGGCTCATTCACCTCACCTCCTGCACCTCTCCTACCTCACTTCCCGCACATCTCACACCTCACCCCTCTGTCAATCTCTACACTGGCTCCCTATTTTCTTTAGAATCCAATTCATTATATTGGTGCTCACGTACAAAGCTCTCCATAACAGCGCCGCTGCCTACATCTCCTCCCTTATTAACTTTGCTCGGCCAATCATCTGATGTTATCAGTTCCTTGTACGTGCACCCCCAACTCCCGCCTTTAAGAGTTCTCCCGAGCTGCCCCCTTTTCTTTGGAACTCCCTCCCCCATAACATTAGACTCTCCCCGTCTCTCCAGTCCTTCAAGAAGTCTCTTTAAACACAATACTTTAGCGAAGCCTATCAGGTCACTGCCTAATCCCCTCTGTACTAGGCATGAGCTGTTCGGTTCAATCGGTTCGGAGTTCGATTCGAACATCGCCTGTTCGCATTTTCGCGAACTACGAACATTTCCGCGTGTTCACCGCATGTTCGCCCACAATGCACCACAATGGACCACAATGCAGTTTTCCACTGGCCTGAAGCATGTAATTGGTTACAGCCTTGCACCTGACCACAGGTCAGGTGCAAGACAGGTTTAGGACTATGCCAATCACGGCTCAGAGTCCTGATTGGGCAAATTTTGCCCATTCATGGTCTCACAGAGCTAAGTCCTGCAGCACGCTATATAAGGCTTCACACAGCGCTTCAACACATGTTTGAGAGGAGATTGTTGTTGTGTTAGTGTGTGTTCTCACTGCCAGTCTGCCACCAGCTACTGGGGGGGGTCTCATTTCTACAAAATATCTGGGAATTGTTCTAATCTGTGTGTTCTCACTCCCAGCAACTATTTTGGGGGTCAGTAATTTACACTGAATATCTGGGAATTGTGGTAATCTGTGTGTTCTCACTGCCATCAACTATTTTGGGGGACAGTCATTTATACAAAATATCGGGGAATTGTTCTAATCTTTGTGTTCTCACTGCCACCAAGTATTTTGGGGGTCTCATTTCTACAAAATATTTGGGAATTGTTGTTCTCTGTGTGTTCTCACTGCCACCCATCAGGGGGTCTCACTGAATTATAGGAGGTTTCTGGGAATTGTAATCTGTGTCTTGTCACTGGCTGCCAGCTATCAGGGTGTCTCACTGAGTTATACCAGAGTTCTGCATTTCTCCAATTTTTTTTAACAGAGTTGAATCAGAGTTCTGTATATCTTTAATCTATATTTCACTCACCATGTCAGAAAGACCAAAAAGGACAGGCAGACGCTCCTAGGCACAGATATGAGGGCAAGCAGCCTTCGTGTCAGGAGGCTGTGCCTCTGGTCATCGTGGACGTGGTGCATCCTCTGCAGGGGCACGCTTGTCTTTTCTAATTGGTGCTGGCCATCTTAAGCAGCAGCAGCAACATGCAGAGGATTTGGTGGATTGGCAAACCAGGCCATCCTCATCCTCCGAGTCCTCTGCCAGCCAGGCTTGTAGTGCTTTACAGTCCACCTCAGCTGCCAAAGCATCTAATGCAGCCTCCATGTCCACAGCTACTCCTGCCATAGCCTCACTATCACACAAGGAGGAGTCAGCTGAATTGTTTGACTACAATGACAGTGACATGCTGCTTGAGGATGCACAGCAACTACAGTGCTCTTATTCAATCTCTGAGGTTAAGGAAGGGAATATAATCAACCTAGAGGAAGGGGGTGCCAGTGATGACACACAAATAACTGGCACTCATGTTGCCCCAGCAGCTGCAGCATACTGCCAAGTTGGCTCCAGTGATGAGGAGTTAGGGGGTGATGACAATGATGATGAGGTCACTGACTCCACCTGGGTGCCTGATCGAACAGAGGAGTCAAGTGAGGAGGAGGCACAACAAACACGAGGCACAACATCCTCTATGACCAACCGTAGCACTAGCCAGTCCAAGGCATCAGATGTCAGAGCTGCTCAGGTGCAGAGCGCTGTTGTCTCAAAGCACACATCCAGGAACTCTGCTGTCTGGGAGTTCTTTAAGAAATGTGCAGCAGACCGCACCATTGCTATTCAGATGAGGCTCAAGTGTGGGAAAGACACTGGACGCTTGGGTACCACATGCTTGAGGTGACATATGACCACCTGCCACGCATCCCGTTGGCACAAAACTTTGCGTAGGTCCTCCTCACCTGTCTCTACCCCCACTATATGTCCTGCCATGTCATTGACTCCAACCTCCACTGACAGGGATGATGCTACAGTAATGGATGTACCAGATCCTTCCTCACAATGTGACAGCATCCCATCAGCTGAAGATTTACGCAGTCAGATTACGTTGCCACAGCTGCTGCAGCGTAAGAAAAAATATAGTCCCAACTATCTCCAAGCACAGCATCTAAATGCCAGCTTAGCAAAATTACTCGCATTGCAGCTGCTGCCTTTCCAGCTGCTGGACTCTGTTTCCTTCCGTGAATTTGCTGAATGTGCTGTACCACAGTGGCAGGTTCCAAAACACCATTACTTTTCACGGAAGGCCATTCCAGCACTATTCCAGCACATGGAAGACAATGTTATCAAGTCATTGGGAAAGGCAGTCAGCAGCAAGGTGCATGTGACTTTAGACACGTGTTCCAGCAAGCATGGACAGGGCCATTACATTTCCTTCACGGCACACTGGGTAACTCTGATTGCAGCTGGGAGGGATCCAAGACGGGGCTCTGTGCTGGAGCGTGTTCATCCACCACGCCTCCAGAAAACTGCTTGTATTAGGTCTGTCTGCTCCACCACCACCACCTCTCCCTCTTCCTCCTCCTCCTCCTTCTCTGTCTCTCAAAGTGGCAGTTAAACCGACGAGTGACAGGGGCTACGCAATGGCTCAAGCAAAAAGATGCCATTGTGTGCTTGAGCTGGTTTGTTTAGGGGACAGGAGCCACACCGGGCCAGAAATTCTGTCAGCTCTGCATGGGCAGATGCAGAGATGGTTAACACCACACCAGCATCAGCTGGGAATGGTCGTCTGTGATAACGAGGGAGCACAGGATGAAAAAACTTGAGAACGCTCTAAAGCGACACTTGTGTAACACCTTTCCAGGCACTAGTAGGTTACCAAGTGATGACACAGGTGCTTCTGAGGCTGCGGATGATCAGAGGAATAGTGGTGAAGGCCAGGGCTGCTTGACTGATGCCTTTTTAATTTTTTTTAGTCCACGATGCCCAGGGATGTCAAATGTAGGCACCCATTGCCAGCGTCTTCACCATATGGTGCAGGACTACCTAGGGGCAAGGGCAGACCTGGATACCTTTCCAGCAGATGATCCACTGGCTTACTGGGTGTTGAGATTGGATCACTGGCAAGATCTTAGCCAATATGCTATGCAGCTATTAGGTTGCCCTTCATTCAGCGTGCTTTCTGAAAGGACGTTCAGTGCCGCTGGAGGTTTTGCCACAGATAAAAGAGTGCATCTGCCCACCGACTCTGTAAACCGGCTGACATTTATAAAAATGAATCAGTCCTGGATCAGCAGCTATCAATCCCCTGATGCTGACGTAACGGAATAGATCGGGGATGTCTTCTGCATTCACAAAACCTCCACCACTGAACTCTTCCACAATACCACAAAGGGGTTACGGTGTGAAGGCACTTGCTGCCACCAAAGGCACAATATTTGGCTGCACTGACGTCTGTACCAGATTTATATCATTTTAATTTTTTGGAACACAGGGTCCAACCCTGCACTCTTCTACAATACCACAAAAGGGTTACGGTGTGAAGGCACTTGCTGCCATGAAAGGCTTAATATTTGGCTGCACAGACGCCTGTACCAGATTTATATCATTTACATTTTTTGGAAAGCAGGGTCCAACCCTGCACTCTTCCACAGTACCACAGAGGGGTTACGATGTGACGGCACTGTTGCCGACACTAAAGGCCCAATTTTAAAGCACCTAATGTTACTTTCATCCAAAGAATGCATAAGTTTCACCATAATTTAGCCAAAATATCACTAAACTTGTTCTGCGTGTCCTAAAAGGTCTCCTCTTTTAATACAGTCTGCCGCCCCAAGCAGTTGTTTATGAATAGATTAAAGGAAAACCGTTTACCGTCATTTGAAATGTGATTTTTTTTATTTAAATGATTCTATACATCATACAAATCTGCCACTTCACGGGCAGGTTATGGGGACCTCCTAGGCACGATATTTGAAGGAATTTTTTGTTTTTATTTTTAACCCTTATTTCATGGAAAACTCACTGTTCCTTTAAAAACGTTTATTTTTTTACTTTTTGTCCTTGTTTCCTGTCCCCCAGGGCACTACCTGGACCCCCATACACCTTTTATGGCAAATATCTTGCATATATGCCCTCTTGCAGGGCACTCTAAAAACCGAACTTTTGTGTCCCTTTGACTTGCATTGAGTTCGGTTCGGGTTCGCGTTCGAATTCGAACTTTTGAAATTGTTCGAGTTCGAATGCGAATCAACACAGGGGTTTCCGGCTCATCCCTACTCTGTACATCTCTTGCTCCATCTTCCCACCCAGCCCACATGCTTCATGTTCACTATTTATCCTCACCTAACGTGTTACCCCTCTCCTCTTAGATTGCAAGCTCTTGAGCATGGGCCTCTCTCCTACTGTTCTGTGTGTTTAATTTGTATGTATATTTGTTATTCTGTCTCTCCCATTGTACAGCGCTACAGAACTTGATAGTGCTTTATAAATACTTATAAGTGTAACTATATGTCTATACCTATCTCTCTATGCTGTATATATATATATCTATTTTCTATTTGTCTATACCTATCTCTCTCTGTATATCTGCTTTCTTTCTGTCTATATCTATTTATATGACAACAAGCAGCTGGTGGTATGAAGAAAATATTGAAAATTGTTACTTATCTTTCAAGATGAAATGCTGAGGACGTTCCCTGGAGATGGTCCAATACTCCACACAAAGACAAGAAAGGAAATAGGGAGACCTCAGCGTCTGGAATGGATCTCCGTGGGTCTTAGGCTTGTGCACCGATTTTTTTTTCGGTTCGATTTTTCGGATTTTTAAACTTTTCGATTCAGCTCATTTCGACCGATTTCGGTTTCGATTCAATTCGATTCGGCCCGTTTTTCGGGTACATTTTTCTTTCGGAATTTCGAGCATTTTTCTTATTTTCGTGTCACTGTGCTCGGTTTTTGTATCGACTTTTCGTAATTTCGGAAATTTCCGTTTTCGGAATTGCACATTTTTCGGGATATCGACCATTTTTCGTATTTTTCGTGTCATTTTGCCCGTTTTTTGTATCGGCTTTTCGTTTTTTCGAAAAATTTTCGTTTTTCAGAAAATTTTCGTTTTTACAAAATTTTCGTTTTTCGGAAAATTTTCGTTTTTCGGAAAATTTTCGTTTTTCGGAACATCTGTTCTCCTCGTTTGACACATTTCAAGCCCATTTGAAAAATCCGAAAATATTTCGTTTCGGCTCGGAAAACATTTTGGATCTGAACTTTTCGGATCTAAAATTTTTCGGAAATTCGGCCGCATCCGAAAACACGAATCGGGAAATTTCGTGAAAGTTCCGAAACCCGAAACGCACATCCCTAGTGGGTCTATTCAGCAAACCACAGATACTGGAAACGCCAAAAGTTCTTTGCACAAAGATGGGTATAGGATAAAACTTTTTATTCCAAATAAAATAAAGTTTACATATACGGGGCCCAACGCTTTTCGTCTATGGAAATAGACTTTCTCAAGGGCAGTAGAGATACATAAAATTGTAAAAACAAATGTTTTTACAATTTGATGTATCTCTACTGCCCTTGAGAAAGTCTATTTTCATAGACGAAACGCATTGGGCCCTGTATATGTAAACTTTATTTTATTTGGAATAAAAAGTTTTATCCTATACCCATCTTTGTGCAAAGAACTTTTGGCGTTTCCAGTATCCGTGGTTTGCTGAATAGACCCACGGAGATCCATTCCAGATGCTGAGGTCTCCCTATTTCCTTCCTATATCTATTTATATGTCTGTCTATATCTATCTGTCTGGTTTTTATCTCTATATCTTTGAGTACTTTATACAAAGCCAGTAGTGGAGCGTCTGAATTTCCAAAGCAAAATCGTCATCCCTTGCCGTTCAAATTTTGTATAAATGTAACAACTGGAAAATAAACTCTAGAATAGACAGGCCTCGGAATTAGGATGTGGTCACTTCCTTTGTATCCACATGTGATGCAGCTGAAATCCACCTAACCTCTGGTAGAAAGGAAGCCTTATTTTGTGCCGTACAGAAGATATGTCGACCTGCGGCATCAGATTGAATTCAATTTAGTATTTTACTCCTTCCCTACTGGATCCCAGTTTCTCATCAGCCCCTCGGCTTGTCAAGACCAAAAATGTCCAGAAAACCCAGACAAGTGTCTGAGCGAAGTGTGAAGAACCCAGAATTCACATCAGGTGTCCCCAGGAAGCGCACAAGCTCACTTCATCTTGACCCATTCATTGAAAGAGTTTAGGATTTGGATCCAGTTGAGGATAGAATTCTGCTATCGAGTCGGAACACTGAGTGGGAATCAATCCATGCATTGCCGCGCGGCACTCCGGATCGTGGAGGATTAGGAGGAAGTGCTGAGCAATCTCTGGGTTTTTGTCTGCTCAGCCTTTTCCCGCACCTGTGTATTGTACAATTTTCTGGTTTATTACATAATTACAGATCCGTAAATCTGGGGGAATTTTCCTCAAACCTCAAAGTATTTGCAAGGAACAAGGCGGCCATTGTTACATCTTGCAACAACAACATGTTACATTTTGTCAAGAATATCACTGTTATGTCTAGAAAACGACAGCGAATCCTGAGTCACGAAGATCAGAAGAGGAAAACTGTGAGAAATGCTCACCTAAACAAAGCTCTACTTATACATTTACAATATATTTTATTTATTTATTTATAAAGTATTTTACCAGGAAGAATACATTGTGATTTCTCTGGTTTTCAGTATGTCCTGTGTTCAAGAACATTGAATTGTTACAATCGTTGCAGAAATACAAAGTAATAAAATGCAAGATATTAAAAACAAAACACAAACATACAGATTAACCCAGAAAATAAATATGTAGGAAATATACAGGGTTATTCACAGAGATTCGAAAAGTCACCGCACGTTCGGTGACTTTTTGTTCTCTTCAATTCGGTTCCTTTTGCCGATCCCATTTTGGTGACCCTGCGGTGTATTCAGCAAGCACCACAGGGTCCCCGAATTGCAGGGAAAAGTCACCGCAAACCTGCCGAAATCTAACCGCAAAACCCACCGAATGCACGCCGAAAACCTGCAAAAACACCTGGATTAACCTGCCGAAAACCACGGAAAAACCCGAGCAGGAGCCGATCACACGCAGCGAAGCCTCCGCAGACAGAGGGAAGTGAATAAATTAGGAAAACAGTTTGCATGAATGTTTGAAAAGTGAAACACTGTTTGCAAAGAAACTACTGAGCGAAAATGTCTGAAATTTACATCTAAAATCCAATGAATGGTAATAAAGAGGGCTGTTACAGAAAAAATAAGAAAACTTTAAAAAAAAATCTGACTTTTAAAAAAAAAAAAAAAATCCAGAAATATCCTTAAAATATCCTAACAAATCTATAAATAAAGCGACTCTTTACTGCAGAATTTTATAATGAACGGTTTATTAGATATTGAATTAATACGGGAATATTTTTAACATTGAAGCCTATGGGATTCGCCTGAATAAACCTGTCGAATGAAACCACCGAACAGCAGGGCAATTCGGCAACTTTTCACTGCTGGTTTGTGTTCTCTGAATAGCCGAAGCAGTGCTTCTCTATGGGGATTCACTGCCCTCGAACAGGCACCGTATGTTCAGGCAATTCGCCAGGATTTGACGAATTGCCTGCTCTCTGGATAGCCGAATGGCCAAGAAAGGTAACCGAACAATGATTTTCAGCGTTCGGTTACCTTTCTCAAGTATTTCGGATCTCTTTGAATTACTCTGATAGTCACTATCAGGGTTATTCAGAAAGAGCCGATCTGGCCCCGAATTGTAACCGGTCACTGAATTTCAGCGAAAGGGGACATTTCGGGGCCATTCGGCTATTCAGAGAGCAGACAATTCGCCAAATTTTGGCGAATTGCCTGCATGTACGGTGCCTGTTCGAGGGCAGTGAAATCCCCAATAGAGTCTATTCAGAGAACACAAAACCAGCAGAGGAATGTCAGTGAAATGCCCTGATGTTCAGTGTTTTCATTCGACAGGTTTATTCAGGAGAATCCCATAGGATTCATGTTAAAAATATTTCTGTTTTAATTCAATATCTAATAAACCATTTATTATTTTATTCTGCAGTAAAGAGTCTCTTTATTTTTAGATTTTTTAGGATTTTTTACGCAATTTTTTTTTTTGTCAAACTATTCTTCAGCTTTTTTTAAAACCGTTTTTTCTTTTTTCTGTAACAGACCTTTTTATTATCATTCATTGGATCTTATATGTAAATTCCATACATTTTCGTTCAGTAGTTTTTCTGCAAACGTTTCATATTTCAAACTTTCAAGCGTACTGTCTTTGTTTTTTTTCTGCTAGTCGGCTTTTTCCGGTGGCTGCTCTGCGCAGTGATCACCAGCTGCTCGGATTTTTCTGTTGTGTTCTGCTTGGATTTTGCGGCAGTTTCTGCAGGTGTTCGGTGAGTGTTTGGCGAGTGTTCTGCGGGTTTGCGGTCAGTTTTCCCTTCACTATGGGGGCCCTGCGGTGTTTGCTGAATACACCGCAGGGTCGGTGAACTTGGAATCGCCGAATCACCCCGAAGTGCGGGTAATAAAAGGTCACTGAACGTGCAGCGACTTTTCGGATCTCTTTGAATAACCCTGTTTGTTACATGTTTACAGGTGCATTCTGTATATAGTCATTGTGTTACATGTTTACAGGTGCATTCTGTATATAGTCATTGTGTTACATGTTTACAGGTGCATTCTGTATATAGTCACTGTGTTACATGTTTACAGGTGCCTTCTGTATATAGTCACCGTGTTACATGTTTACAGGTGCATTCTGTATATAGTCACTATGTTACATGTTTACAGGTGCATTCTGTATATAGTCACTATGTTACATGTTTACAGGTGCATTCTGTATAAAGTCACTGTGTTACATGTTTACAGGTGCATTCTGTATATAGTCACTATGTTACATGTTTACAGGTGCATTCTGTATAAAGTCACTGTGTTACATGTTTACAGGTGCATTCTGTATATAGTCACTATGTTACATGTTTACAGGTGCATTCCGTATATAGTCACTATGTTACATGTTTACAGGTGCATTCTGTATATAGTCACTATGTTACATGTTTACAGGTGCATTCTGTGTATAGTCATTGTGTTACATGTTTACAGGTGCATTCTGTGTATAGTCATTGTGTTACATGTTTACAGGTGCATTCTGTATATAGTCACTATGTTACATGTTTACAGGTGCATTCTGTATATAGTCACTATGTTACATGTTTACAGGTGCATTCTGTATATAGTCACTGTGCTACATGTTTACAGGTGCATTCCGTATATAGTCACTATGTTACATGTTTACAGGCGCATTCTGTACATAGTCACTATGTTACATGTTTACAGGTGCATTCTGTATATAATCACTGTGTTACATGTTTACAGGTGCATTCTGTATATAGTCACTGTGTTACATGTTTACAGGTGCATTCTGTATATAGTCACTATGTTACATGTTTACAGGTGCATTCTGTATATAGTCACTGTGCTACATGTTTACAGGTGCATTCTGTATATAGTCACTGTGTTTACATGTTTACAGGTGCATTCTGTGTATAGTCATTGTGTTACATGTTTACAGGTGCATTCTGTGTATAGTCATTGTGTTACATGTTTACAGGTGCATTCTGTATATAGTCACTATGTTACATGTTTACAGGTGCATTCTGTATATAGTCACTATGTTACATGTTTACAGGCGCATTCTGTATATAATCACTGTGTTACATGTTTACAGGTGCATTCTGTATATAGTCACTGTGTTACATGTTTACAGGCGCATTCTGTATATAGTCACTATGTTACATGTTTACAGGCGCATTCTGTATATAATCACTGTGTTACATGTTTACAGGTGCATTCTGTATATAGTCATTGTGTTACATGTTTACAGGTGCATTCTGTATATAGTCACTGTGTTACATGTTTACAGGCGCATTCTGTATCAAAGTATGTTAATAGAGATCTCTTATTTCTTTCATAATATCATAGAGTGTGACATGAAAAAAATGTAATTATTATTCTGTGTTCACCCCATAAAACATTCACACACACATACCACACACACACACACACACACACGTGCCTTTTTTTGGCCATGCAGTGTATATTTAGAAACACTTTTCAGACATTAACATGGATGAATGATATTAGGAGTATAATATGGTGAACATAAAAATCTAAAAGAAAAAACATTTTGAGATTGTATACAGAGATACAAAATTTCAATATTGCCCCTATACCAATTCTTTAAAGATTTCCTACATTTTTCTGCAAACATATTGCCAGGAGTGGCCGGAATATTGCGAAACAATGTTTCTCCTTTTCTTCCCTGGATGACCTGTTGAAGATCTCTGCCTCTGTTTATCCAGGTCTACAGAAACCTTTGGGGTCAATGACTAAATGTCATGGGATGGAAATGTGCATTACCTCTGTAAACTAGAAGCCCAAATGGTTCCCAATCGCAGTTTGCACATTTTATTTTCCTTCGTGCACGGATTCTTTTCTTCAGGTTCTACTATGCAGAAACAAAATGCAGCACAGAGCTTTCACGGTCTGGTGTTATCTCTACATCTAAACATTAATAAACACGTGCGATTTGAGTCAGTCCTATTTGGAAATGGTCCTAAATATCAGCAATTTGGCAATTTGCATCAGTCTGTACTCTGAATTATCCATGTCCAAATTGAATTGGTTTCCGAAATAAAAAGTTTGTATAAAACCAACAGGTCTATTCAAAGAAAGGTGAACCTCATGAAAATGACAGGAGAAGTGAAAATTCTAGGTCAAAATAGCTAAACCAGAAAAATTCTCCCATTTATCTCACTTTTCAAATCGGCTATTTGATCTAGATTGTTCTCTTCTCCTGACAGTTCTACTGGCTTTCACCTTTCTCTGAATAACCCTGCCAATTTTTCAAATTGTATTCGTCCAGGTCCAAACATAATTGGAAAAATTTGGATTCAATCAGAATAGTAAAAAATAGTAATAAAACAGCAACTCTCCTAGACCTAACCTTTGCTCTAACCTTTGCCCTTACCTAACCCGAGTCCTATTCCTAGTCCTAACCCTAGCCCTAACCCAGCCCTAACTCTAGTCTAACTCTTGCACTAACCCTAACTTAACTCTAGCAGTAACCTAACCCTATACCTGACCCTTATCACAAGACACACAGAAACTCTGAGCCTAACCTAACCCGATACCTAACCTATCCCTAACCCTACTCCTAACCTAACCCTAATCTTAGCCCAAACCCTAACTCTAACCTTAGCCCTATCCTAACCTAGACCTATCCCTTGCCCTAAAGTTTGCCCCAACCCAACACTTGTTCTATTCCTAGTCCTTACCTAACCCCACTCCTAACCTTGCCTAACTCTTGCACTAATCTTAACCCTAAATTAACTGTAGCCCTAACCTAACGCTATACCTGACCCTTATCACATGACACACAGCAAATCTAAGCCTAACCTAACCCTACCCCTAATCTATCCCTAATCCTAACCTAATCCTATTCCTTGCCCAAACCCTAACTCTAGCCCTAACCCTAACCATAAATTAGCCCAAGCCCTCCTAACCATTTTTGTTTAAGTGTTATACACAAAGGTTCCGAATATCGTAAACGACTGAATAAATTGGACATTTCTGATAATCTGAATTGGACAATACCAAAATATTAGAAGCTTCCAATTTTCCAAATCGACTGATTCCGATTATTTACACATCTGACATTTACAGATTCTGAAAAAATCTGAACCGAACCGAGCTGAATTTTCCATTGTTCCACAAGTCTAAACATTAGTTAATGCTTCCTTTAGGTACCCAGGAGAAGTTTAGGAGTGAGATGTAAAACCCTCTACACTGTAAGACATAGAAACGTGGAGGAAATATCTTTAGTTTGAAAAATGTACATATAAGAACATCTTTAAATTAACAATTAGAACTAACGAGCAATCAGTTTAATTAAAGATATATTTTATGAGCGAGTGTATAGTGCAATCATGGAAGATACTACGTTTTTCATTGCATCAATTGTGCCATCTCAATTTTAACTCCACCGAGGTTCATCATGGTTCTCCTGCCAGACGAGGCGGATCACGTGCGTTATGCCGTCAGGTTCTCATCTCTCGAGCCTCTCTCTTTCTCTCTCTGTCTCTTTGTTTCCATTCATTACAAAAAAAAAACAAAAGAGAGAAAATGGCATACAGTATCATCGTCATGTTTCCAAGCAGTCGACCCATTATTGAAACCAATTCTCAGCGTGGGAGGCAGGAAGAGGTCTATTAATGGAGAGCATTAGTCAGTAGCAAAATGAAGGCCGGGTGCCAGGAGAACAGATGCCTTCTCATATCTCTAGATTTCTGTGATGCAACAAAATAAAATGAAACATTCATCCTGTCTCCCGCTACCCCTCCCTGTCCGAAGAGATGTCGCCACCTCCGGTACTTACAGTAAAACCACTAAATCCTGTGAGTCACTGTACGGTTCAGACCCGAAATGCCCTAGAACCTCCGGTGACGCAAGCATGGATATAGGAAAACAAATCAGCTTTGTTTGTTTTAGTGTTTTTCTTTTGTGATGGATTAGATCATTATTATTATTATACTCTTTTATGATTATACGTTTCTTGTCTTGAAGACGTTGAGACGTTGAAACGTTGAAACATCGTCCCGACTCAGGAAGACATTCCTGAATGCAGTGAACTAAAACATATATAATCTGGGTCCCTATGGCCTCACTGGGAATTAAAGTAAGATCAAGAATATTTCCACCTTGGACATTTCGTTCCAAACTTGACAAATTTGTATTCCGATTCCACGCACCTCATTCTTTCGGTCATTCCATTTTTGCTCATTCCTGTTCATCTGCAAAGAGACGGTGAAATAATCAGAGAGCACCGAAATGTCGCTGTCATTTCGGTGCCCTTTCGTTCCCCGCACTTCGGGGCAATTCGGCAATTCTAGTTCGCCGACTCTGGGGTGTATTGAAGTACAACCGCAGGGTCCCCGAAATGCAGGGAAAACCCACTGCAAACCCAACAAACACTTGCTGAAGACTCACAGAACACTCACCAGACACTCACCGAAAACCCACAGAAACCGCCGCAAAAATCACGCCGAACACGACGGAAAAAGCTGACGAGCTGCCCATCACAGCGCAGAGCGGCCGCCGGAGCAAGCCTACACGCTGCCGAACGGGGTAAAGAAGACCCAAAAAACAGTACGCTTGAAAGTGTCAAAATTGAAACGCTGTTTGCAAATAAACTACTGAAAGAAAATGTCTGGAATTTACATATAAAATCCAATGAATGATAATAAAAAGGGCTGTTACAGAAAAAAGAAAAAACGATTAAAAAAAAGGAAAGAAAAATGCCGAAACAAATCCCGATAAAATGCCTAAAAGATCCTAAAAAAATCGATAAATAAAGAGACTTTTTGTTGCAGAATAAAATAATAAACAGTTTATTAGATATTGGATTAAAACGGGTATAATTTTTACATTGAAACCTATGGGATTCGCCTGAATAAACCTGTCGAATGAAACCACTGAACAATCAGGGCATTTCACTGACATTTCTCTGCTGTTCAATGTGAATAGATTAACCATTGCTTCTCTATGGGGATTTCACTGCCCTCAAACAGACACTGTACGTGCAGGCAATCCGCCAAAATTTGGCGAACTGCCTACTCTATGAAAAGCCGAATGGCCCCGAAATATCACCGTACGCTGAATTTCAGTGTCCGGTTACATTTCGGTGACATTTCAGACCTCTTTGAATAACCCCTATGGTGTGTTTAACTGAATAATCTGTTGACATTGGGGCCAAATTTAACATTGCGTGGAGATAGCGGATCTTTGTTTCAAGGTAATGGATCAGAATCAAAGAATTTTGACCTCAAAAATTGAATAAGACCAAACCTCCACTCTGGAAGCTTTGGTTTAATTTGGGTGGAGAGTTTTTACACTATAGTAGCACAATAAAGCAGAAATTGATGGAAAGTACAGTATAAGTTGAGGGTGCTGTCCCAGGCTGGGTGGAACATCTTGTGATAATATTTATAAAGAGTTCCTTCACCTCGTCCCATCCCTTCCTGTCCATTGCTTCATTGGAAGGGCAGTGAATTAACTTTGGAGAACTTTGAAGATCTTCATTGGATCAAGTATGGGGAGACTACAGGGAATTCACTATTTAGGGAGCTGTCACTATTGTTAACCACACTTCCCCCCATAGCTTCTGCCAAAATTAATCAGCATGGATTTCAACATAGTTTCCTACAGTGTTGCAGTCAAAGCTGTATATTGTGGTTTTAAGAATTCTTTGTATCACTAAAGCACACAAGGCCTGCCCGAAAAATAAACTCACCTCCTGTAATATGTGGTTGTGTTGCCTTTTGCTGTGATTGCGTCACGCATTCTCTGCGGCATCGTTTTGCTGTGATTGCGGCGGGCATTTGCCGCGGCATCGTGTGGATAAGCTCATGTGATGTCACAGCATTTATTGGCGTCCAGAGTGTCATTAATTTGTGGCAAGATCTTGTGTTGATGATGGGAGAGTCGCGGCGCTGCGTAAAGTCTTCTCCAGCACATTATCCCAAAGATTAACCTCAATGGGGTTAAGGTCTGGACTGTGCGGTGGCCAATCCATGTGTGAAAATGATGTCTCATGCTCCCTCAACCACTCTTGCACAATTTGAGCCTGATGAATCCTGGCATTGCCATCTTGGAATATGCCCGCTGTGCCATCAGGGGAGAAAAAACCCATTGATGGAAAAACCTGCTCATTCTGTATATTCAGGTCACATGCCCTAATATTTTGGTCACGTATCGTTGCTGAACACAAACCTGAAGCAACACCAGATCATAACAGACTCGAACGGGAAGTAGAGACTTTTTTTTGGCCTGGCAGTTTTACAAACATTGACAAAACACGCTGAATGGAGAACATCTCACTTTACTATTGGATTTTTATTCTGTTTCTAGCCAAAGTTTACTGTCGTTGCAGCAATGATGCTTGTTGCCGCATAGTGAACAACCCCTTGTTAGTAAATAATAATAAATGGAATGTTACCGTCACTATTCCCAGTCCCGAGTTGACGGCTCACTGCCAGACATTAATCCCGCTGATCCTATCCTTCCTCTGGGTATTCAGGGTGAAGCGTCCTGGGGGGGTGTAGGGGTGTGAGCCGTCACTGGTATCACCTGTCATGGAATATGTTTATGTGTAGTAAATGATTTTGGATTCCGCTGCAGATCTCCTTTATCTCTCTGTTCCCTTTTTCCGTTGAGCGCCCTGTTTCCTCACGCTTTATCTTCCTGATCATTCTTATCTCTCCCTCTATCTTTGTGTAATCCTTCTGTACACATTATGTTCGTTTTACTTCCTCCTAAATCCCCCTTTTACCCTTTTCCTCATTATTTTTGCATGGATTTGCTGCCCACTCCCTGATATTTTGTAACACCTTTGCCACGTCATCACATCCTTTGCCTACACATGTCTTCTCTGTCTTATCTCTTCCACTGATTCCACCAACACGCCGCGTTCGTCGGTCTTTGATCGATGCTGGATTTTATTTGGAATATTTTGTCCTGCGCAGTAGCTGAATCACGCCATCTGTCTTTTGGTTTGTGATACGCTATAAAGGAGGCAGTTTACTTTACACTATACACAGTTGTGATGACATTAAGGCAAGTTAAAGTGACACTACAACTAACATAAGCTGTAACTAGATACTATTGCATTACAAACAAGACACCTTATAAAACACATTAGAGGTTATTGAGAGAGAGACGATCTGGCCCCGAAATGTCAGCAAACAGGGAATTTCCCCGAACGGTGACATTTCGGGGCCATTCAGCTATTCAGAGCACAGGCAGTTTGCCAAATATTGGTGAATTGCCAGTGAAATAGTGCTGTTCGACGGCAGTGAAATCCCCCATAGAGAAGCAATGGTTAATCTATTCACATTGAACAGCAGAGAAATGTCAGTGAAATGCCCTGCTTAGTGATTCAGTTCGACAGGTTTAAACAAACTAATCCCATAGGATTTTAATGTAAAAAAAATATTATCATTTAAAAAATAGAAACAAAAATTTATTCTTTTCATTTTCAGCATAAAGTCTTCTTATCTTATTTTTTTTAGAACACCTTTTTGTATTTTTTGACAAAAATTTTGTTTCCCATTTTTTTTTAAATTCTGTCTTAAGACCTTTTTATTTTATTTTTTTCATTACCCGATGTGGGGCTCTATTAGTCGCCTTAAAACACGGGCGCAAGGTTTTCCCCCTTGCGCTCGCGTTTTAACGCTGGATTACAATGCAGGCGCAAAAAATGCTGCCTGCATTGTGGTCGCTCGTTAAAATTCGGGGATGCTTGCGGCAGCGCTGAGCACAGCCGCGAGCATCCACTCGCTGGAGTCCATAGGACTCCATTGAGTCCCTCCCTGCCGGTCACGTGACCAGCCGGATCTCGCCTCGCGAGATTCGGCCGGTCGGCGTAGGGATACGCAGGGAGAGACTGGGGGACTTTTTCCCTGGGGACGCAGGGGAGAGACTGGGGGACTGTTTTTTCACGCGATTCAGCCAATCAGAATTGACCACAATTGTCTCCCGTTAAGTTTTTGCGCCTGTCAAAGTCAATCTGCGCATATATGCTGCATCAATAAAAAAAAACACGCACAACTTCTCCATTTTATTGTTTGGGTATGCGTAGAATGTGTAACTATACTTCGCTGTATTGTTTTTTTCGGGCTGGTGTATTTGGTTTCGGCCAGGACGTTCAGATTTTCCATTAACACCAGCTTTTCAAAGACGTTAAAATTATGCGCGCAAACGCTGTGCGTTAAATTTTGAGCATAGGTTGTAATACCATCCGCGTACCAGCGCACAAACGCATTTGCGCTCACAATGTTAAGTATAGGATGCGCGCAGTACAGTACGCTCGTGCAGCGTTCGTACAGGTTCACCCGTGGTAGACGTTAACGCGCACTTTTTTCTGCGGACATTGTAATACAACGTTCAGCGCAAAGGGTTTTGCCCCTTGCGTTAATGCGTTTTTGCGCACGCTTTAACATTTGCGCGAAGAATGTAATAGAGCCCGTTGTGGGGTATTTTTTTGTCTCCTGGAAAGAATCTCACACTGAGGAGGGAGATTAATCAAGATCCACAATGACCTTCCAAGATTCCTCCTCGCCGGTGAACTTCAGAAACTCAGCATTTGTGAGGTCACCTAAATTCCCAATTTAAGCTCATATCCAACGTCAATCATTGGTCCTGATGAGCTCGGGTCTAACATATTTGATTCCCGGTTTCCTTTCCGTACCGCCCCCCCCCGCCTCTGAACTGCAAGTTCTTGGGACCACGCTCAACCTTCCCATCCTCTTAAAAGTGCCGGTACCTTAAAATTGACATTGCTATATCCGCTGTGTTATGTTTCTGACAATTAATAGACGGAGTTTTGTTTTGATTTTCCGTTATAAACTCTGGATAAAGTTCAATGTCACAACAGACCTCCCCGTTAATTCTCCAAGCCGTGCAACGCGCCGCGTCTCCGAAAAAAGGACCCGAGCGCCCGCTTACATAACTACTGGAAATCAAGACCAGAAACAACAAGTTGTAAGGAAGAAACCAAAATCATTGTTGTTTTATCACAGAATGTCTGGAAATGCCGCCTGGGACAGGAAGAGACTGCGTTGGACGATACGGCACGGCCAGTGTAGACAAAACCTGGCTCATTAATAGGACACCAAGGCTCTTTGGCGAGATGTTAGTCTAAACTCTGCGTATCCTTGAAACGTTGAGGATATCGGGACACGTTCTCACAACAGCTACTGGCGCACACCTTCCTACTGCATCCAAGTAACCCATCGAATCCCACAGGGCAAACCGGTAACCCATCAAATCTCGCAGGGGTGACCTGGGAACCCATCCAATCCCACAGGGGCGAACCAGTAACTCATCGAATCCCATAGGGTACACTACGTGCCTGGCATAGTCAGGATGAAGGGCTGGTAGGATTCATCATTTGTAAATTATGTTTCCCATTATCTTTATGCAGAGGAAGCTCTAGAGTTAGTGAGGCCATAGACAAACGTCACCTGGAAGACCCCCAGTGAAAATGCAGGAATTAACCCCAAAAAACTGTAATTAATGAAGGCTGAAACCGCTATCTTGGCAAACCAGTGTATATAGATGTAGGAGTGTATTTATGTGGAATATCAGCAGTGACATGTACTCGTACATATTGAAATTCCATACAAACCATATCAGGTGAGGCCCTTGTTTGAGTGAGCCCTGGTGACGCCTATTTTACCTAATTATTGAGTCGCCTCTGTCCATAGGGGTTATTCAGAGATATTTTGTTGAAATTTCGGTGCTCTCTCCATCGGCGCCCTCCGATGACCCCAATTCGCCGACCCTGTGGTGAATTCAGCATTCACTGCAGGGTCCCTGAAGTGCTCTTAAGGGATCCGCCGAATGCTGACGATCAACCCACTGAAAGCAGCCACCGGCCACCGAACAAACCGCCACATGCAGCCGTCAATTTGCTGAACGCAGCCGACGACTCGCCGAACAGACCGCTGAACGCATCAGACAACCTGCCGAACACATCGCCGAACGCCACCAAAAAAAGCTGACCAGCTGCCGAACAGGACTAAAAAATACGCAACTTTTAAAAGGCTTTTTTTTTAAAAAAAAATGCATGAAAATCCCTGGAAATAATGCACAATATCTGAGAGAAGTGAGTACACCCTCACTTGTTTGTAAAAATGTTATTACTTCTTTTCATGTGACAACACTGAAGAAAGGACACTTTGTTACAATTATTATTATAATTTATTAAGCGCCAACACATTCGGCAGCGCTGTACAAGATGCAATGTTTAAAGACAGGACAATTCTACAATACATACAGGAGAAGGTCAGTATTGCTGCCAGCAGATACAGGAGGACGTGAGGGCCAAATTCCCGTGGGAAGTTACAATCTAGATGGTGAGGGGATTAGAAACAGGAGTAAACAATGTAAAGTAGTGAGTGTGCAGCTTGTGTAACAGTGTAACTTTACTGTCCCTCAAAATAACTCAACACACACAGCTATTAATGTCTAAACCGCTGCCAACAAAAGGGACGACACCCCTAAGGGAAAATCTCCAAATTGGCCCAATTAGCCATTTTCTCTCCCCGGTGTCATGTGACTCGTTCCTGTTACAAAGTCTCAGGTGTGAATGGGAAGCAGGTGTGTTAAATTTGGTGTTATCGCACTCATTCTCTCATACTGGTCACTGGAAGTTCAACCTGGCACCTCAAGGCAAAGAACTGTCTGAGGATCTGAAAAAATTAATTGTTGCTCTACATAAAGATGCCCGAGGCTATAAGAAGATTGCCAAGACCCTGAACCTGAGCTGCAGCATGGTGGCCAAGACCCTGAAACTGTGCTGCAGCATGGTGAGCAAGACCCTGAAACTGAGCTGCAGCACGGTGGCCAAGACCCTGAAACTGAGCTGCAGCATGGTGGCCAAGACCCTGAAACTGTGCTGCAGCATGGTGAGCAAGACCCTGAAACTGAGCTGCAGCATGGTGACCAAGACCCTGAAACTGAGCTGCAGCACGGTGGCCAAGACCCTGAAACTGAGCTGCAGCACGGTGGCCAAGATCCTGAAACTGTGCTGCAGCATGGTGAGCAAGACCCTGAAACTGAGCTGCAGCATGGTGACCAAGACCCTGAAACTGAGCTGCAGCACGGTGACCAAGACCCTGAAACTGAGCTGTAGCATGGTGACCAAGACCCTGAAACTGAGCTGCAGCATGGTGACCAAGACCTTGAAACTGAGCTGTAGCATGGTGACCAAGACCCTGAAACTGAGCTGCAGCATGGTGGCCAAGACCCTGAAACTGAGCTGCAGCATGGCGACCATAACCCTGAAACTGAGCTGCAGCACGGTGGCCAAGACCCTGAAACTGAGCTGCAGCATGGCGACCATAACCCTGAAACTGAGCTGCAGCACGGTGACCAAGACCCTGAAACTGAACTGCAGCACGATGGCAAGACCCTGATACTGAGCTGCAGCACGATGGCCAAGACCCTGAAACTGAGCTGCAGCACGATGGCCAAGACCCTGAAACTGAGCTGCAGCACGGTGACCAAGACCCTGAAACTGAGCTGCAGCACGGTGGCCAAGGCCCTGAAACTGAGCTGCAGCATGGTGGCCAAGACCCTGAAACTGAGCTGCACACCACAGTGGCCAAGGCCCTGAAACTGAGCTGCAGCACGATGGCCAAGACCCTGATACTGAGCTGCAGCACGGTGGCCAAGACCATACAGCGGTTGCACAGGACATGTTCCACTCAGAACAGGCCTCGCCATGGTTGACCAAAGAAGTTGAGTGCACGTGCTCAGCGTCATTTCCAAAGGTTGTCTTTGGGAAATAGACGTATGAGTGTTGCTAGCATTGCTGCAGAGGTTGAAGGGGTGGGGTCAGCCTGTCAGTGCTCAGACCATACGCTGCACATTGCATCAAACTGGTCTGCATGGCTGTCGCCCCAGAAGGAAGCCTCTTCTAAAGATGTTGCACAAGAAAAACACGCAAACAGTTTTCTGAAGACAAGTAGAGTATTTGTGAGGTCAGGCAGTGATGTTGGAGGAGAAGGTCTTGCTTGCAATCTCCTTTCCAGTACATCTCAAAGGTGTTGGATGGGGTTGAGGTCAGGGATCTGTGCAGCCGGTCGTATTTCTCCACACCAGACTCATCCCATCATGTCCGTATGGACGTCGCATTGTGCACCGGGGCACGCTGGGATAGAAGAAGCTTTTCAGAATGTATTTCACAAATGTTTGTAAATGCAGACTGCAGGGCTACCGGTGCGATTTATACACCTGTGGCAATAACTCTGAAACATCCGAATTCAATCATTACAAGGTGTGTCCTGATACTCCTGTCCATGTAATGTATCTCTCAATGGAAGATATTGATCATATGGAGAGGGATCCAACATGTCTAAGGTATTAAATAGCATTTGCACATTTAACTAAGGCGAGATTGATTAAGACCAGTTCTGATGTTCCATCTGAATCTAATCCAAGTCTGGAGAGTTCCTCAATCTTTTAAATAGAAGTTGGTGCTGACAATAGGTTGGCCTGTACGCATGGCTGGCTTGTATGGATGGATGGCTTTTGGGAAAATGCCATTAATCATGGCTCCTCATCTTACATCGCATGTTTAGCTTATAGAAATGCAAGGTGATAACAAGGCAGACATGTGGGAAAAAGGTTTTTGAGGTTTGAGTGCAATCCAAGCGTTATGTCTGGCCGGAGCTCAGCAATGCACATCATCCAATCAACACCATCAGAACGGTGGAAGGAAGCAACAATAGGGGTTATTCAGAGAGAGACGATCTGCACGAAATGTAACCGGACACTGAAATTCAGTATACTATGCCATTTCCGGGCCATTCGGCTATTCAGAGAGCAGGCAGTTCACCAAATTTTGGCAAACTGCCTGCAGGTACGGTGCCTGTTCGTCGGCAGTGAAATACGGTGCCTGTTCGTCGGCAGTGAAATCCCCCATAGAAAAGCAATGGTTAATCTATTTACATTGAACAGCAGAGAAATGTCAGTGAAATGCCCTGATGTTCGGTGGTTTCATTCGAGAGGTTTAATCAGGAGAATCCCATAGGTTTCAATGTTAAAAATATTCCCGTTTTAATTCAATATCTAATAAACTGTTTAATATTTTAATCTGCAGCAAAAAGTCTCTTTATAGATTTTTTAGGATCTTTTAGGTATTTTTCAGGATTTTTTCGGTAAATTTTCTTTTCCTATTTTTTTATAAGCGATTTTCTCTTTTCTGTAACAGCCCTTTTTATTATCATTCATTGGATCTTATATGTAAATTCCAGACATTTTCATCCAGTAGTTTTTTTGCAAACGGCGTTTCACTTTTGACACTTTCAAATGTACTGATTTTTGTTTTGTTTTTTAATCCATTCGTCAGCATGCCGGCTTTTTCCGGTAGCAGGTCTGCACTGTGATCGGCGGTTCGGCAGCTTTTTCCAGCGTGTTCGGCATGGTTTTTGCAGTGGTTCCGGTGGGTTTTCATTGGGTTTTTTGGCAGGATTGCGGCGGGTTTGTGCCAGGTTTTCCCTGCACTCCAGGGACCCTGCTGTGAATGCTGAATTCACCGCAGGGTGGGGAACTTTTATTCCCCGAAGTGCAAGGAACTGCAGTTAACGAGAGAACACCGAACTGTGGGCGACATTTCGGTGCTCTCTGAATATCCCCTAATGTCTCTCAACAGGGGCAGGTGAGCTGCTGCCGAGATAGGCGACAATATAAAGGTCATTGACGAACACTAACCACTGGACTTAGACACATAGGAGGAAGTATAAGCATAATTCTATATACAGTATATATTATATAATGTTATTTTATCAATAGCGAGAAAGGGTCTGTAACTATAAAGAGGGAAAAATAACAAGGACAAACTATGCATTGAAGGAGAACCTTAGATTAAGATACAACAGACTTAAAAGTACAACCCAGGTAAAAACAAAGCACAACTACAAAATGAGGTTGCGCTTTACCGCTTACTCTTGTTGAGGGGAGCGTGTGTTCAAAGTCAGGCAGATTAAAGCACGCCCATCTAATTTATTCATCTACTAAAAATAGAGATCCTGCTAAAATGATGTCCTATCTGTATAACATGTGTAACGCAGTTGTGACGTGCGTCACTCTGGACTTGGGGTGCATGGGCCTAGAAATGTATTTGGGAGGTGCAGGCATCATGTTCTATATTATTTCCCTGCCCTCTTTTGTGTTTAAGTCGCTGTAGGACGCAAGGTGTTTGTGTTATCTGTGTTATGCATGAATAATGTTATTGTCTATCGTTATGGTCGATATGTATCTCTTGCTATCTGCTGATAGGGTTGCTGGCTGTGTTATCCTAGCCTTTTCCAGCATCCCATCTCAGGAATGTGTGATTATCTGTGTATGTTTGAGTGTTTTTTGTTGATTTGCTTTACAGAGCAAACACTGCCCTATTATCGGATTACTGTTACTATGGTTTATATAATTACTTTGTGGTCACTGTATCCAAGCGCAATTCCCCCTATCTAGATGGCTTTTCTTTGTGACAGATCTTGGTAATCAGGCGATTGTCTGCTTATGTAACTTCTCTTCAGATATCTACTGTATTCATACAGTCTATTTCTCAGGCTGTGACTACATTACACCTTATTGTTTCATGTCTGGTTCACCTGATGCAGGACGGAGCCAGGGTGTAATTTTCCATTTGTCTCTAACCCCACATGAGACTGTATATATTTCACTCAATAAAGGTGTTCACTGGTAGCTGTTCGAGTCTCAGATCTACAGTGTTGTCTTATTTCTGGGGGATGCTAGCAGGCTCTTCACGTGTACCCATCCTTAAGCTTCGTCTAAGGACTGGGGAAAGGCACGAAAGCCTGCTGGGGAGAGCTTGGGAGTCCGGCAAAAGGAGTTGCATTAACAGATGTGACCCAGTCAGGGTAATGAGATCTGTTACAGCAGACATATCAGTAAATCCCAGACTCCCTGTATTGTGTCCTCTCTGTATAATATCTGTTATGCAGACAAAAATACCTGTTTTTCATCTTGTGCATTTGTGTATTTGTGCCTGTCACAAATTTGTTTTTTTTTCTATTGTCATTTCCCTACCCCTTATTCCTTATTGATTTTCTGGGGTTCCTTGTTGTGTTGGTGTCTGCATACAGCCTTCCACTTCTAATGGTTTTGTCCCGCAGCTCCTCTCACACCTGCTCTTTTGTCTAAGAATTAACTTACAGTTGTTGTGTGTGTTCAGTTTGTGAAATGTCAGGTTTGTTTGTTACAATGAATACAAACAAGGTGTGTGTGTGTTATATCTAATCCTTTTACTCATCGAGCTTTTGTCAGAAACCAGTGTATAACTAAGCTAAGTCTTGTGAGTATCTCCGCTAAACCCAGTAAAGCCCAAGTATCTGCTCTGGGTTTTATGTGATTTGTTGCCATATTATTATTATTTTGCAAATTGTTATTTACCTGTTGTTGCCATGAGATCTTTTATTGCTTTTCCAGGTTAGCAAACATTTGTCCAGATTACATTGTGTATCCAGTAAGATTTGGCATTTGATATTATAAACACCCTTCACTTGCTAAATCCCTGAAAGCAAATAAGAATTTACACACAGTCATGTCATATTGACATCACTTCAGGTGTAAACAATATTATCTGATTTATTACAGCTGGGTTTTAGCTAATCATTTTCTTTTATTCCCATTACGTTTCAAATTTTTCTACTTTGTTTTCTTTTTTATCTTCCCTTACTTCTTCAGCCCTTCCTCATTTCTTTCTTTTCCCCCTTTCCTTTCTCTACTTACTTTATCTACTTCCTTCTATTCCTTCTCCTCCTTCCCTCCTTCTTCCTTCATCTTTTCCATTCTCTACTTCATTTCTTTCTTCTTTTTTCCTTTGCCTCCTGCCTTCAAGACCCTCCTTCCTTCTCTTTCTTTCTTTCTTTCTTTCTTTCTTTCTTTCTTTCTTTCTTTCTTTCTTTCTTTCTTTCTTTCTTTCTTTCTTTCTTTCTTCCCATCTCTCCTTCCTTCCTTTCCTCTTTTTGCTCCTTCCTCCTATTTGTTTATTTTTCCTTTTTTATCCAATTTCATCTCCTTCCTTCCTTCCTTCCTTCCTTCCTTCCTTCCTTCCTTCCTTCCTTCCTTCCTTCCTTCCTTCCTTCCTTCCTTCCTTCCTTCCTTCCTTCCTTCCTTCCTTCCTTCCCTCCTTCCCCTCCTTCCTCTCCTTTCTTTGTTTCTTCCATTCCTTTTCCTTTCTCTTTCTTTCCTCTTCCTTTTTATCTCCTCCTTTCTCCTTTTCTTTTTTATCTCCTTCCCCTTCTTTTCCTTCCTTTCCTTCCCTTTCCTCTTCCTTCCTTCCTTCCTTCCTTCCTTCCTTCCTTCCTTCCTTCCTTCCTTTCTTCCTTCCTCTCTTTCACATAGTAAAGTATATATATTTTAATGGTACACAGAGCCTCTCAAGGCTCAGACATGATTGTTTTTTTAATAATTGTTATTATTTTGGGGACATGGAGAGCAGAGTGATAATAATAACACACACATCACACGGGAAGTTATTTAACATAGAATTCTAAACAATATCCTATTTATAGAGCGTGTAGTGTCCAGGTCAGCGTGTTTCCAGCCCAGCGAGCTCCGAGGCAGCAGGATGCATTTGTTGTTTAAGGGCAATGACCGAAGACTTGGTAGCATTTCAAGGCCAGACCTGCGGAACATTAAGGGGCTGCCAAGACAGTTGAGAACACTTTTATTAGCCCATAATATATTTTATCATGTAGAACCTAACGATTCAAGGACACAAAGTCTTTTAATAGAGCAGAAATTCTAAGCAACAGAAACTGTAACTTTGTATTGTTTTCCGGGAACCAGGCGAGTCTCTGATTTGTGGTGAGAATGGAGATGTGTCGCGTACGGTGGGAAGACACCGACTGCTCCTCTCTCACACATAAAAAACAGAAAAAAAGGCTTTAATGCGATAAACAAAACAGAAAGCGCAATCTCAGACAGATTTCTTCTTTCCCAAAATAGCTGCCAAAGTCCCCTCTACTTTCTGATAAGATGCTGAAACATCTTATCCAGTTTAGAAATGAGTTGTGATGTGCGTCCCTGAAACACAAGCCACAGCGTCCTATAGGTTGGGACTTAATATGATTCTCTGTGCAGGACTGCATTAAATTGATTTATGTTGAGAAAAAATGACAGGGGTCATCTATTGGGTTAAGGACGCGTTATACACAGACTGGCCAAAAAATACTCACCCCCTGTAATATGTGGTTGTGTCGCCTTTTGCTGTGATCGCGTCACGCATTCGCCGCGCATCGTTTTGCTGTGATTGCGGCATGCATTCGCTGCGGCATCGTGTTTATAAGCTCATGCGATGTCACAGCATTTATTGGCGTCCAGAGTTTCATTAATTTGTGGCAAGATCTTGTATTGATGATGGGAGAGTCGCGGCGCTGCGTAAAGTCTTCTCCAGCACATTATCCCAAAGAATAACCTCAATGGGGTTAAGGTCTGGACTGTGCAGTGGCCAATCCATGTGTGAAAATGATGTCTCATGCTCCCTCAACCACTCTTGCACAATTTGAACCCAATGAATACTGGCATTGCCATCTTGGAATATGCCCGCTGTGCCATCAGGGGAGAAAAAACCCATTGATGGAAAAACCTGCTTATTCAGTATATTCAGGGAATCACATGACCTCATTGTATGCCGAACATATTAATCACTGCAGTAATTATCCAATGGAAGGCACGATCCTATTGGCTGAGCTACATCCGGGTGTGACTCTTTTTTAGCCAGACAGTGTGTATTGACCCTGTGCACAGTGCTACTTTTTGTCTATAGAAGATACAAGATAACTACAAACCAATTGTACAACAAAATGACGCAACTCGGCACTTTCCTCTTCTGTAATGTTTGGAACACTGAAAAACAGCAAGATACAGGAAGGCAAGAAAAAAAATATTATTATTTCTTTTTTATTATTATTTTCTTGTCATTCTATAGTTTCCAGAGATTTTAGATTTCTCTTAGATTTTCACTTTTGGCTTGAGAAAGTGAAGTAATGGTTAATCTATTCAGAGACATCGAACAGCAGAGAAATGTCAGTGAAATGCCCTGATGTTCAGTGGTTTCATTCGGCAGATTTATTTAGGCAAATCCCATAGGTTTCGATGTAAAAAAAAAAAATGTTTTTATTCAATATCTGTTACTGTAAACCATTTATTCTTTTAATTTTCAGCAAAAAGTCAGATTTCTTTATTTAGTGGTCTTTTTCCAATAACAGACCTTTTATTATTATTCATAGGATATTTCAGTAGCGTTTAAAATTTTAAAAGCTTCAGTGTTTTTTTTTTAGCCCATTCGTCGGCTTGTCGGCTTTTTCCAGACGTGTTCTGCAGGTTTTCGGCGGTTTATCGGATTAGATAAGATGTTTTCCGCTGGGTTCCCGGCGGCTTATCGGATTGGATACAATGTTTTCCGTTGGATTCGTGGCGGCTTATTGGATCAGATACAATGTTTTCCGGTGGGTTCCCGGTGGCTTATCGGATTGGATACAATGTTTTCCGGTGGGTTCCCAGCGGCTTATCGGATTGGATACAATGTTTTCCGGTGGGTTCCCGGCGGCTTATCGGATTGGATACAATGTTTTCCGTTGGATTCCTGGCGGCTTATTGGATCAGATACAATGTTTTCCGGTGGGTTCCCGGCAGCTTATCTGATCAGATACAATGTTTTCCCGTGGGTTCCCGGTGGTTTATCGGATTGGATACAATGTTTTCCCGTGGGTTCCCGGCAGCTTATCTGATCGGATACAATGTTTTCCGGTGGGTTACCGGCAGCTTATCGGATCGGATATAATGTTTTCCGGTGGGATCCCGGCGGCTTATCGGATTTTATACAATGTTTTCCGATGGGTTCCAGGTGGCTTATTGGCTCAGATACAATGTTTTCCGTTGGATTCCTGGCAGCTTATTGGATCAGATACAATGTTTTCCGGTGGGTTCCCGGTGGTTTATCGGATTGGATACAATGTTTTCCCGTGGGTTCCCGGCAGCTTATCTGATCGGATACAATGTTTTCCGGTGGGTTACCGGCAGCTTATCGGATCGGATACAATGTTTTCTGGTGGTTTCCTGATGGCTTATTGGATCAAATACAATGTTTTCCGCTGGGTTCCCAGTTGCTTATCGGATCAGATACAATGTTTTCCGGTGGGTTTCCGGCGGCTTATCGGGTTGGATACAATGTTTTCTGTTGGATTCCTGGCGGCTTATTGGATCAGATACAATGTCTTCCGGTGTGTTCCCGGTGGCTTATCGGATTGGATACAATGTTTTCCGGTGGGTTCCCGGTGGCTTATCGGATTGGATACAATGTTTTCCGGTGGGTTCCCGGCGGTTTATCGGATTGGATACAATGTTTTCCGTTGGGTTCCTGGCAGCTTATCTGATCAGATACAATGTTTTCCCGTGGGTTACCGGCAGCTTATCGGATCGGATACAATGTTTTCCGGTGGGTTCCCGGCGGCTTATCGGATTAGATACAATGTTTTCCGCTGGGTTCCCAGTGGCTTATCGGATCGGATACAATATTTTCTGTCGGATTCCTGGCGGCTTGTCGGATCAGATATAATGTTTTCCGGTGGGTTCCCGGCGGCTTATCGGATTTTATACAATGTTTTCCGGTGGGTTCCTGGCAGTTTATCGGATCAGATACAATGTTTTCCGGTGGGTTCCTGGTGGCTTATTGGCTCAGATACAATGTTTTCCATTGGATTCCTGGCAGCTTATCGGATCAGATACAATGTTTTCCAGTGGGTTCCCGGTGGTTTATCGGATTGGATACAATGTTTTCCGGTGGGTTCCCGGTGGTTTATCGGATTGGATACAATGTTTTCCGGTGGGTTCCTGGTGGCTTATTGGCTCAGATACAATGTTTTCCGTTGGATTCCTGGCAGTTTATCGGATCAGATACAATGTTTTCCGGTGGGTTCCTGGTGGCTTATTGGCTCAGATACAATGTTTTCCATTGGATTCCTGGCAGCTTATCGGATCAGATACAATGTTTTCCGGTGGGTTCCCGGCGGCTTATCGGATTAGATACAATGTTTTCCGCTGGGTTCCCAGTGGCTTATCGGATCGGATACAATATTTTCTGTCGGATTCCTGGCGGCTTGTCGGATCAGATATAATGTTTTCCGGTGGGTTCCCGGCGGCTTATCGGATTTTATACAATGTTTTCCGGTGGGTTCCTGGCAGTTTATCGGATCAGATACAATGTTTTCTGGTGGGTTCCTGGTGGCTTATTGGCTCAGATACAATGTTTTCCATTGGATTCCTGGCAGCTTATCGGATCAGATACAATGTTTTCCAGTGGGTTCCCGGTGGTTTATCGGATTGGATACAATGTTTTCCGGTGGGTTCCCGGTGGTTTATCGGATTGGATACAATGTTTTCCGGTGGGTTCCTGGTGGCTTATTGGCTCAGATACAATGTTTTCCGTTGGATTCCTGGCAGTTTATCGGATCAGATACAATGTTTTCCGGTGGGTTCCTGGTGGCTTATTGGCTCAGATACAATGTTTTCCATTGGATTCCTGGCAGCTTATCGGATCAGATACAATGTTTTCCAGTGGGTTCCCGGTGGTTTATCGGATTGGATACAATGTTTTCCGGTGGGTTCCTGGTGGCTTATTGGCTCAGATACAATGTTTTCCGTTGGATTTCTGGCAGCTTATCGGATCAGATACAATGTTTTCCAGTGGGTTCCCGGTGGTTTATCGGATTGGATACAATGTTTTCCGGTGGGTTCCCGGCAGCTTATCAGATCGGATACAATGTTTTCCGGTGGGTTCCTGGTGGCTTATTGGATCGGATACAATCAGGGTTATCGAAAGAGATTCGAAAAGTCACCGCACGTTCGGTGACTTTTCGTTCTCTTCAATTCGGTTCCTTTTGCCGATTGCATTTCGGTGACCCTGCGGTGTATTCAGCAAACAGCACAGGGTCCCCGAATTGCAGGGAAAAGCTGCCGAAAACCTGACGAAAACTAACCGAATGCACGCTGAAAACAAGCAAAAACATCTGGATTAACCTTCGAAAAAGCCGAACAGGAGCCGAACAGGAGCCGAATCACACAGAGCCGAAGCAGCTGTGACGTAGAGGAGGCAGTGAATAAATTAGAAAAACCATTTGTATGAATCTGGGAAAATGAAACGCTGTTTGCAAAGAAACTACTGAGCGAAAATGTCTGAAATTTTCACAGGAGGTCCAGGGAATGATAATAAAGAGGGCTGTTACAAAAAAAATAAGTAAACTGAAAAAAAATAAAAAAAAAATCGGACTTTTAATTTTTTTTAAAAAAAATCAGAAAAATGCTTAAAGTATCCTAAAAAATCTATAAATAAAGAGACTTTTTGCTGCAGAATTTTATAATGAACGGTTTATTAGATATTGAATTAAAACGGGAATATTTTTAACATTGAAGCCTATGGGATTCTCCTGAATAAATTTGCCGAATTAAACCACCGAATGGCAGGGCATTAGGGGAACCTTTCACTGCTGGTTTGTGTTCTCTGAATAGCCCAAGCAGTGCTTTTTCATGGGGATTTCACTACCCTCGAACAGGGACCGAACAGGCACCGTATGTGCAGGCAATTCGTCAGGATTTGGCGAATTGCCTGCTCTCTGGATAGCCGAATGGCCAGGAAAGGTAACCGAACGCTGATTTTCAGCGTTCGGTTACCTTTCTCAAGCAATTCGGATCTCTTTGGATAACCCTGAATGTTTTCCGGTGGGTTCCTGGTGGCTTATCGGATAAGATACATTGTTTTCTGGTGGGTTACTGGCCAGTGGCGTAGCGTGGGGGGTGCCTCGGGGGCGGTCGCCCCGGGCGCAATTTTCTTAGGGGGCGCAAAATTTCAAAAGAAATTTGAACCACTAATATTTTCCAGCAGGAATCAGCAAGGTGTTGGCCAGTTTTGCCACACCGGCGGTGACCTAGCACTCAGAATTCTGGTCCTGTTCTGACTCCTCCTTAACGCTGAAATGAGTCACATGAAGCAGCGCAGCATTATCCCCCGGAACACCCTGTACCATTCTTGTCAGCCCCCTTTGAAGCCCTGTGCCAGCCCCCACCGCTGGCAGCCCTGCAGCCATTGAACAGGAAGGAGGGAGGGAGGCGCCTGCCCTGCAGTACATTTAAAATCCGGTCTCCACTAAGCCCCCTGGACAGCTCCCCCAGGCCACCAACAACTTCATGCAGGTAGGCGACACTGTAGGACACCAAAGCAGCGTGACCAACACACAGTGAGGGGGTACAGGGAGAGGGTGACTGGAGGTTCAGAGAGAGAATGACTGGGTATACTGGGAGAGCGGAACTGGGGATGTTCAATAGAGAGAGAGAGTGACTGTGGGTACTGTGAGAAAGAGGGGGAACTTGGAGAGAAAAAGAGAGTGACTGGGGTACTGGGAGTGAGTGACTGAAGGTACTGGGAGAGAGTGACTTGGGTTACTGGGAGAGTGTGACGGGGTACTTGGAGAGAGAGAGAGACTGGGGGTACGGGGAAAAAGTGGGGGTACTTGGAGAGAGTGAGTGACTGGGGTACTGGGGGAGTAACTGGGGGTACTGGGAGAGAGTGACTGGGGTACTTTGAGAGAGAGACTGGGGGTACTGGGAGAAAGTGGGGGTACCTGGAGAGTGACTGGGGTATTGAGAGAAAGTGACTGGGTATAGTATGAGAGTGGAACTATGATAGGGTATACTTTGACAGGGTGACTGGTAGCAGTGGCGTAGTGAGGGGGCATGTGTGCTTAATTTTTTTTATTATATCAGTATTTTGTTAATAATATACAATTCATGTGCTTGTGTGGTAACGGGGTCAATACTCTACTGGTGTCAGGGAATCATGGTGTGTTACCGTGTCCACAGGTTGGGGGGCGCACAATTTTTGCCCTGCCCCGGGCGCTGACAACCCACGCTACGCCGCTGTTACTGGCGGCTTATCGGATCGGATACAATGTTTTTCGGTGGGTTCCTGGCGGCTTATCGGATCGAATACAATGTTTTCCGGTGGGTTACCGGCAGCTTATCGGATCGGATACAATGTTTTCCGGTGGGTTCCTGGTGGTTTATTGGATCGGATACAATGTTTTCCGGTGGGTTACCGGCAGCTTATCGGATCGGATACAATGTTTTCCGGTGGGTTCCCGGCAGCTTATCAGACTGGATACAATGTTTTCCAGTGGTTTCCCAGTGGCTTATTGAATTGGATCCGATGTTTTCCGGTGGATTCCCGGCAGCCTATCGGATCAGATATGATGTTTTCCGGTGGGTTCCTGGTGGCTTATCGGATCGGATCCAATGTTTTCTGGTGAGTTCCCGGCAGCTTATCGGATCGATTCCGATGTTTTCCGGTGGGTTCCCGGCAGCTTATCGGATTGGATACAGTGTTTTCCGGTGGTTTCCCGTCAGTTTATTGAATTGGTCCAATAATTTTGACGGTTTTGCAGAGGTTTTTATTTTTTGATTCGGCTGTTTTGCGGTTGCTTTTCCCTGCACTTCGGGCACCCTGCGGTAAAGGTGAATGTTTAATTCACAGCAGTGTCGGGGAATTTGACTCCCAAAAGTGCAGCGAAATTCCAGTGGAATATGGGTGTTCTTTGAATAACCCTGAAAGTGTTCTGAAGCCTCCATTGCTTCATTGCCTTCCTGCAAACCTGTCCAAACTCCAAAGGAACTTGAGTGTCCTCTTTCCGAAAACCATCTCTAAGATTAAAGCGAGGCAGGCCTTGTCACCGCTTCTTACAGTGTTGCTTTCAACAAGGCGTAAATAAACATAAATTAAGCTTGGAGTGAGATCAACACGCGCAGAGCAACGTGCGCTATGAGCCAAAAAATGTTGGAAAAATGTTACATATCTGACATGCCGCACATGCTTCTGTGTGGTTCATTTCAACATCCAAGCCATAAAAGCAAAGGGGGAAAGCTGACATAACAGACGGCTAATGTAAACTTTACATAGGGAACGGTACATTCCACCTGCAGAAACAGACCATGAAACTTCTGCCCGAGAGGCTAAAATTAAACTCATCCCATCAGATGACGGAGCGGATCAGCACCTCGCCGTGACACAAACCCGGTTCTTCCTTTCTCTGTTGACTCTGTGGATCAACAGTAAAAAAAACGGGAAAAGTCAAACCCAATGGAAGCATTTACTTAAGGAAAATAGCGTATTTCTCCGTCCTGTTCTTGCGTCCCCATGTTTCGCATCGGTCACTCTACACCAGGGCTGTCAAACTCCGACCGACCCCAGATGTCTCTGAACTACAACTCCCATGACTCACTGCCCATTTATTGCATCAAAGGAATTCTGGGAATTGTAGGCATCAACACCTGGGGGGCAGGGAGTTTGACAGACCTGCACTACATACCCCGGTCGTCATTATGCGCTTGAGACGTTGAATGTTCAGAATGGGCCTTTGCAGACGTCATTCTTGTGATGCTGATAAGCCGGGAAGTCATGTCCGTGCCTAAACTATGGCATTTATTAACCCTTTCACACCACAATAACGTTTATACGGATTTTTGCATTGAAAAGTGAAATCTAGCAAATAAAACATCATTTAATAATTGAATGCAAGATTGTTGTTCTCCGTGGGAATAAAACAAATCTTATTTAGAGCTGTCCTCCCTGTGCGGCTACAAAGAAGCTGGAAGGAGACGTGTCCACCTCATCCTATTGCTACGATAGAAAGGACAGAAAATAGGGAGAGCTGTGGGGTCAGTCGCTGCTGTATAGGGATAAGATTCAGGGGCTTATAATGAGTGTAAATCCCTGTACAGTACAGATACAAAGTGTTGCTGTAATTGCCATACACAGGCATTATGCAGCACATACAGATACAAGGTGTTGCTGTAATTGCCATACACAGGCATTATGCCGCACATACAGATACAAGGTGTTGCTGCAATTGCCATACGCAGGCATTATGCAGTACATACAGATACCAGGTGTTGCTGCAATTGCCATACGCAGGCATTATGCAGTACATACAGATACAAGGTGTTGCTGTAATTGCCATATACAGGCATTATGCAGCACATACAGATACAAGGTGTTGCTGTAATTGCCATATACAGGCATTATGCAGCACATACAGATACAAGGTGTCATTGTAATTGCCATACACAGGCATTATGCAGCACATACAGATACCAGGTGTTGCTGCAATTGCCATACGCAGGCATTATGCAGTACATACAGATACAAGGTGTTGCTGTAATTGCCATATGCAGGCATTATGCAGCACATACAGATACAAGGTGTTGCTGTAATTGCCATATACAGGCATTATGCAGCACATACAGATACAAGGTGTCATTGTAATTGTCATACACAGGCATTATGCAGCACATACAGATACAAGGTGTGCTGTAATTGCCATACACAGGCATTATGCAGCACATACAGATACAAGGTGTTGCTGTAATTGCCATATACAGGCATTATGCAGCACATACAGATACAAGGTGTCATTGTAATTGTCATACACAGGCATTATGCAGCACATACAGATACAAGGTGTTGCTGTAATTGCCATATACAGGCATTATGCAGCACATACAGATACAAGGTGTCATTGTAATTGCCATACACAGGCATTATGCAGCACATACAGATACAAGGTGTTGCTGTAATTGCCATACACAGGCATTATGCAGCATATACAGATACAAGGTGTTGCTGTAATTGCCATACACAGGCATTATGCGCACATACAGATACAAGG
The DNA here is from genome assembly GCA_009667805.1 of Leptobrachium leishanense. Classification (NCBI taxonomy): domain Eukaryota; kingdom Metazoa; phylum Chordata; class Amphibia; order Anura; family Megophryidae; genus Leptobrachium; species Leptobrachium leishanense. Next base: position 11,452,943 of record CM019069.1, on the reverse strand, counting down.
TGTTGCTGTAATTGCCATACACAGGCATTATGCGGCACATACAGATACAAGGTGTTGTTGTATTTGCCATATACAGGCATTATGCGGCACATACAGATACGAGGTGTTGCTGTAATTGCTATACACAGGCATTATGCAGCACATACAGATACAAGGTGTCATTGTAATTGCCATACACAGGCATTATGCAGCACATACAGATACAAGGTGTTGCTGTAATTGCCATACACAGGCATTATGCAGCATATACAGATACAAGGTGTTGCTGTAATTGCCATACACAGGCATTATGCGACACATACAGATACAAGGTGTTGCTGTAATTGCCATTCACAGGCATTATGCGGCACATACAGATACAAGGTGTTGCTGTAATTGCCATTCACAGGCATTATGCGGCACATACAGATACAAGGTGTTGTTGTAATTGCCATACACAGGCATTATGCGGCACATACAGATACGAGGTGTTGCTGTAATTGCTATACACAGGCATTATGGAGCACATACAGATACAAGGTGTTGTTGTAATTGCCATACACAGGCATTATGCAGCATATACAGATACAAGGTGTTGCTGTAATTGCCATACACAGGCATTATGCGGCACATACAGATACAAGGTGTTGCTGTAATTGCCATTCACAGGCATTATGCGGCACATACAGATACAAGGTGTTGTGTAATTGCCATACACAGGCATTATGCGGCACATACAGATACGAGGTGTTGCTGTAATTGCTATACACAGGCATTATGGAGCACATACAGATACAAGGTGTTGTTGTAATTGCCATACACAGGCATTATGCAGCATATACAGATACAAGGTGTTGCTGTAATTGCCATACACAGGCATTATGCGGCACATACAGATACAAGGTGTTGCTGTAATTGCCATTCACAGGCATTATGCGGCACATACAGATACAAGGTGTTGTTGTAATTGCCATACACAGGCATTATGCGGCACATACAGATACGAGGTGTTGCTGTAATTGCTATACACAGGCATTATGGAGCACATACAGATACAAGGTGTTGTTGTAATTGCCATACACAGGCATTATGCAGCACACACAGATACAAGGTGTTTCTGTAATTGCCATACACAGGTATTATGCAGCACATACAGATACAAGTTGTTGCTGTAATTGCCATACACAGGCATTATGCAGCACATACAGATATTGCATTGCTAATAATCTCATTCTGATCATCACTACAAACCCCCATAAGCAGGAGATCTCACCATTTTATTATCTGTCTGCAGCACATTTACTGCATCTGCCTGTATGCTGATAATGCTGACCCCGTGTAAGCAGGAGATCTCACCATTTTATTATCTGCCTGCAGCACATTTACAGCATCTGTTTGTATGCTGATAATGCAGACCCCGTGTAAGCAGGAGATCTCACCATTTTATTATCTGGCTGCCGTTTTAAAAACCGATTACGGGGCAGGTACCGAATCTAGGATACTCGGGGCAGCGCTAATGCGCCGCTGTGAGTATTCCCTCGTGGAGTCCATAGGACTCCATTGAGGATTGTTCTGCCTTGTCAGCTGACCTGCAGGATCGTGAGATCGCCCAGGGCTGCAGAGTGATTTGCGGAGGGAGACTGGGGACTTTTTTCCCCAGTCTCACTCTGCTCCCGGCGGTCCGAAGCAACGGATCAGACCGCCGTTCTCGCCGCGGGACGAGAGGTTTAATATTTGATTTTTTTGGGGGTGGTTTAGGTGGTGCTAAGTGATTCCACAGAAGTTCTAAGCTGTAGCAAACTTTTTTAGTTAGCTGCAGCGGTTTGTAATTAGCGTTAGGACTATGTGATCCTAACGCTAATTACTGATTGCTTACTCTTTGTGCTCCCCATGTTAAGCACAGGAAGAGCAAAGTACAAAGGCTCAAAACCGATGCGCTAAAAGATTTTTTAACCCATTAGCGATCGAAAGATAATATGGGCGTAACGCTATTACCTCTTTTAACCTAGTGCTAACACTCATTATGTGAGCGCTACTGTTAAGGAGTTGATAGTGTCCAATGGAGGAAAGAATTGTGGAAGCTACAATGAACTATGATGGCTGTTTCCTAAATGGTTAATTCACAACAGTTTCGCTGACTTGACCCACCAAAGTAACACCACCGTGTTTTCACTTGAGTGCAGAGAAAACCCGCCGCAAATCCGGAGAACACTCACCAAACACTAACCGAAAACCCACAGAAACCGCCAGAAAAATCACGCCGAACACGCCGATCACAGTGCAGAGCAGCCGCCAGAAAAAGCCAACAAGCCGCCGATCACAGCGCAGAGCAGCCGCCAGAAAAAGCCAACAAGCTGACATACTGGGTAAAAAAAAAAAGTACGCTTGAATGTTTGAAAAGTGAAACACTGTTTGCAAAAAAACTACTGAACGAAAATGTCTGAAATTTACATATAAATCCAATGAATGATAATAAAAAGGGCAGTTACAGAAAAAAGAAAAGACGATTTAAAAAAAAAATGTAAAAACAAACTTGCTGAAAAAATCCCGAAAAATGCTTAAAGATCCCAAAAAATCTTGAAATAAGAGACTTTTTTCTGCAGATTAAAAATAATAAATGGTTTATTAGATATTAGATTAAAACGGGAATATTTTGAACATTGAAACCTATGGGATTCGCCTGATTTAACCTGCTTAATGAAACCACCGAACAGCAGGGCATTTCGGCAACTTTTAACTGTTGTTCGGTGTTTTTGAATAGATGATTAGCCATTGCTTCTCTATGGGGATTTCACTGCCGTCGAATAGGCACCGGACGTGCAGGCAATTCGCCAAAATTTGGTGAACTGCCTGCTCTCTGAATAGCCGAATGGCCCCGAAATGTCCCCGTTCGCTGAATTTCAGTGTCCGGTTACATGTCGGACCTCTCTGAATAACCCCTTAAATGGCTGGTGAATGGCTCCATATGTATAGCAAGGCATGAGTGTTTGCCGCGCCACAGATCCGGTCCATTCATCATGCCATACCTTGCTCATTCCACATAGAGGAGATAGCAGGGAATTCGGAATCATTGTGGCCTCGAGCTGTCAGGCTCCAGTGTAAAAATAGATTGTGGGTGGGTTTGCGTCTGCTTTCTTGTCCATGACAGGTTAGAGGTCCGACTGGTTCTCCGTAGCACTTGATTGATAGGTCAAAAATGGACTCATTATAGCGGCGGTGTTGGTTGACGTTTTTTTTTTGTATCAGCTGCGTCAGAGATCGGTTTCAGCTCTTGATTCACGGCTTCGCCTTCTCAATAATTGAAGGTTTTAAAAAAAGGCTCTACTGCATAATGAACTCTGCTTCACGTTTCAAGTGGAAACCGGAACTGGACGTGTTGCGTTACCGTCCTCCGATCGAGGGTCTCTGGTCACTAGAAGCCTGAGCCGGCCGTCAGACCCGTCGTGAAACAACCTGGCTAAAACCTGATCCCACGTCGTCTCTTGCTCAACAGGTTCCCGGCCTCGGCGAATGCAACTATGTTACGTGATATCAATCAAGGTGTTAGAAAAGGGCCATCGATATGTCATTTGAGGAAACTGGCCACGCACCTAGATTTTTAATCTGACTTTGACACGACTCTCCGGAACAATGGACTTCCCAAGATCCGCCGACTCAATGGAAATGGTTACAAGAAGAAAGGACGAAGTGAGGGATTCTATTCCTTTAAATAAAGCATTCGGCTGCTCACACTGCATGTCTACGTGTTACACTTACCGCGCAGGACACCGGCGGCTAGCAGGAAAATGAAGATCATCTTTATATAAAAGTCTCTCACAGGGTTATTCAAAGAGATCCGAATTGCTGGTGAAAGGTAACTGAACAGTGAAAATCAGGGTACGGTTACCTTTCCTGGCCATTCGGCTATTCAGAGAGCAGGCAGTTCGCCAAATGTTGGCGATTTGCCTGCAAATACGGTGCCTGTTCGGTGCCTGTTCGAGGGCAGGGAATCCCCATGAAAAAGCAATGTCTATTCAGAGAACACAAACCAGCAGTGAAAAGTTGCCGAATTGCCCTGCTGTTCGGTGGTTTCATTCGACAGGTTTATTCAGGCATCAATGTTAAAAATATTCCTGTTTTATTTCAATATCTAATAAACCGTTTATTATATTATTCTGCAGTAAAGAGTCTCTTTATTTATAGATTTTTTAGGATCTTTTAAGCATTTTTTGGGATTTTTTTGCAATATTTTTTTTTAAATGTTTTTTCTTTTTTCTCTAACAGTCCTTTTTATTGTCATTCATTGGATTTTATATGTAAATTCCAGACATTTTCGCTCAGTAGTTTCTTTGCAAACAGCGTTTCACTTTTCAAACATTCAAGCGTACTGTTTTTTTTTTTCACTCCATTCGTTTGCAGTGTTGGGTTTTTCCGGCGGCTGCTCTGCGCTGTGATCGGCTCCTGCTCGGGTTTCTCCGGCGTCTTCGGCGGGGTTAATCCAGATGTTTTTGCGGGTTTCGGTTTGCGTTCGCCAGGTTTTGCGGTGAGTTTTCTGCAGGTTTGCGGCGGCTTTTCCCTGCACTACGACGACCCTGTGGTGCTTGCTGAATACACCGCAGGGTCGCCGAAATGGGATCGCCAAATCGCACCGAATTGAGGAGAACGAAAAGTCACCGAAAGTGCAGTGACTTTTCAATTCTCTTTGAATGACACTGTCTGATTTCCTCAGTTTCATGAATTTTTTGGCGATGGCTTTTATTCTCTATTGCTATTTGCATAACGGAGGGTTATTAAAGGGACACGTTACATTGTAAACTGTCAAGCTGTTTTGTGTGTGTAATGTGTACGCATATTTGTTATTCTGTCTCTCCCTTTTGCACAGCGCTACGGAACTTGTTGGCGCTTTATAAATGCTTGTAACTGTTATTGTTAGTACTAATTTATTTATTTATTGTTTTGAAGTGGTCAGGATGCGAGGAGTGCCCACCCCTCTCCCTGCTGCCCCAACCTGGAGATATCACTGTCGAGGTTATTCAGAGAGAGCCGATCTGGCCCCGAAATTACACCGAGCAGCGAATTTCCCCATACGGTGCAATTTCAGGGCCATCTGGCTATTCAGAAAGCAGGCAGTTCGCCACATTTTGGCAAATTGTCTAGAAAATACGGTGCCTGTTCGACGGCAGTGAAATCCCCCATAGAGAAGCAATGGTTAATCTATTCACATTGAACAGCAGAGAAATGCCAGTGAAATGCCCTGATGTTCAGTGGTTTCATTCGACAGGTTTATTCAGGCGAATCCATTTTTCAATGTTTCAATTTTAAAGGTTTCAATGTTAAAAATATTCTTTTTTTTATTGAATACCTATTAAACCTTTTATTATTTTAATCTTCAGCAAAAAGTCTCTTTATTTATTTATTTTTAGGATTTTTTAGGCATTTATAGGGGATTTTGTCCAGCATTTTTTTTTCCTTTTTTTAAATAGCATTTTTTCTTTTTTCTGTAACAGACCTTTTTATTATTATTCATAGGATCTTATATGTTAATTACAGACATTTTCGTCCAGTAGTTTTTTTTTGCAATCATCGTTTAGAATTTGAAAAATTTCAATTGTTTTTTTTTTATTCCGTTTGTCAGCTTGTCGGCTTTTTCTAGTGGCTGGTCGGCGCTGTGTTTGGTGGTTCGTCTTCTTTGTCCGGACATGCTCGGCTGGTTTTCTGCAGCGTTTCAGATTGATTTGAAGTTTCGAACCGTATCGGCGGGGTTTTCGGCGGATTTTCGGTGATTTTTCGGCAGATTTTGAATTTGCTGAATTCACCGCAGGGCTGGGGAATTTGATTCCCCTAAGTGCAGGGAACGAGAATACTCTCTGTATAACCTTTTATGTGAAGTGGAAGAGTCCCCCCCACCCAGCGTCACAAGCAGCCGGGATTTTGAATTTCCCAGCTGTCAGTACCAGATCGGTCACTACTGATGGCACACACAGAGAACGGCCGATGCTGAACTTCTGCATGACAAAAACAGGAAGACACTGAAAAAAGACGTTTTCAGAGCATTCCTGAAATTAGTATTTCTGGCTTAAAAGTGCTGCCTCTTGGAACCTGTCTCCTGAGCACTGCTGCAGACCGTGGCAAACACTGGGAGCCTCTGCGCAGCTCCAGCCTGTGACATGCTGCACGTAGTCACGTTGGCTCTGAGCAGCATGTTCACGTAGTAACCCAGCCCATCACTCCCAGTGTGTGTACATGCTGGTGGCTTTAACAGGCCGTGGCACAGGTTATTAACCTCAGGACAGTCCCAGCATGTGACATGCTGCATGGAGTCACGCTGGCTCTGAGCAGCATGTCCACAGAGTAGCCCCGCACAGTGCTCCCAGTGTGAGTACATGCCGGTGGCTTTAGCAGGCCGTTGCACAGGTTGGGAACCTCAGGACAGCCCCAGCATGTGACATGCTGCATGGAGTCACACTGGCTCTGAGCAGCATGTCCACAGATCAACCCTGCAAAGTGCTCCCAGTGTGTCTACATGCTGGTGGCTGCAGTAGGAAAGGGATCACGGCTCTCCTGCCGCAGTCTCCTTCCTCTAAAACAGGACTGTCAAACTCCGGCCTCCCTTCTGGCCACCTATTGCATCAAAAAGAATTATGGTAATTGTAGGAATTAACATCTAGGGGGGGCATGATCTAAAACGTTGTATTCTCCCAGATTCTGAAATCCAGTAGACTCAGAATTCCAGAATGTCCGTGGTCCTGATTATTACAGATAAGCACTGCTCAACCTGTAAAAACAAACACACTTGTTTGGGATGGAAAGATTCAAGCAGTGTTACATCCGATGTCAATAATTAGCTGGGTATGAAATGCTTAAATGTAAAAATAAAATTAAACAATAAACGTCCTGAGTTTTTTCTGCTTCTTAGATGAGGATATAGATAATACGGCTTCTCCGGCAACACGAATAATAAACACAAATCAAAGCCCCCAAAGAAAGCAGAGAAACAAAGAGATGATAAATCCAGAGCGGGGAAGGTTTCGAAAGAAGTATTTGGAAACAGAAAGTGTCTATTTATAAAGTTTAGAGACATGGCCCGATAGAAACATCACAAACATTTATAAACGCAGTGTAAATTGTCTGCTTTCTGTCTACTCCCGGGTAACGATACCAAATTTAAATTGAATATTTATGAACAGAAAATCCGAATTAAAAACCTGGAGGAGCTGCCTGGACTCTCAAGGACATTGGTGGTAACATCACCTGACCTTACTCAAGACACTAGTCCTAAAACATGGACCGAAACGTTTCCACTGCTCTAATAAAAGCTCCTGCTGCTGCTAAGCCTTTTGAGTCCGGTCCTTCTTCCCCTTCTGCTGTCCACATCAGGGCTGGTGACCCTGGGATGTTGGAACCTTGGCTGGAGCAGTATATGTCATTATCACATGTGCCCCTCAATATGTTTTTGCGTGGTGGAAACTTTGGCACTTCAGAGACTTCTGAACTGCAAATACCATGATGCTCAGCAAACCAAAAGACAGTCTGAGCAACGTGAGAAGTGTAATTTTGAAACACTGTTGCTGATATTATCTGTCACTGATTTACGGAATGTTAGAGCATAAAAGAAACACTGAGAATGGAGTATGGTTTTAATAAAGCTGTTTGACCATGTCTGGAGAACTCCTTCACCTTAGCAGGTGATAGAGAGGCTTTGTAATAATCAGGCTGACATGTGCCTCAATGTGCGCATGCGTGGTGCAGAGCAGCGGTGACCATGGACATGCTGAGCTCTTGGCACAGTCATGACCTTTAATTTTCCGAGGAAGGGCTAAAAAGCATCTCCTGGGATTCTTGGTATCAGCACCTACATGTAACCCTTATGGAAGAGAGAGATCAGCAGATTTTAGATATATTGAGTAATAAAGTGAAAATAAATTGGTAAACATAATTTAGCAAAAGAAGGAGCAGAATCTGTTGTCCAAAAATGAAGTGATATAGGAGCAGAATCTGTAACTTAGTGGTTAGGGTTAGTTCTAAAAAAAACACAAATAAAAACCCTAACACTGAAACTATCCATAACCATAACATTAAAACAAACCCCAATCCTAATACTAATCCTGACAACGATTTTATTCTCTAACCCCCAACATCAATGTTATCTCTACTCCCTTATCTGGCACAATGTCACACAGGGTCTGCATTAACAGCATACAGGCAGAAATGGCCTTTGTGTCAGTAAATATGTTGCAGACAGATAATAAAATGGTGAGATCTCCTGCTTATGGGGGTTTGTAGTGATCAGAATGAGATTATTAGCAATGCAATATCTGTATGTGCTGCATAATGCCTGTGTATGGCAATTACAGCAACACCTTGTATCTGTATGTGCCGCATAATGCCTATGTATGGCAATTACAGCAACACCTTGTATCTGTATGTGCCGCATAATGCCTGTGTATGGCAATTACAGCAAAACCTTGTATCTATATGTGCCGCATAATGCCTGTGTATGGCAGTTACAGCAACACCTTGTATCTGTATGTGCCGCATAATGCCTGTGTATGGCAGTTACAGCAACACCTTGTATTTGTATGTGCTGCATAATGCCTGTGTATGGCAATTACAGCAACACCTTGTATCTGTATGTGCTGCATAATGCCTGTGTATGACAATTACAGCAACACCTTGTATCTGTATGTGCTGCATAATGCCTGTGTATGGCAATTACAGCAATACCTTGTATCTGTATGTGCTGCATAATGCCTGTGTATGGCAATTACAGCAACACCTTGTATCTGTATGTGCTGCATAATGCCTGTGTATGACAATTATAGCAACACCTTGTATCTGTATGTGCTGCATAATGCCTGTGTGTGGCAATTACAGCAACACCTTGTATCTGTATGTGCTGCATAATGCCTGTGTATGGCAATTACAGCAATACCTTGTATCTGTATGTGCTGCATAATGCCTGTGTATGGCAATTACAGCAACACCTTGTATCTGTATGTGCTGCATAATGCCTGTGTATGGCAATTACAGCAACACCTTGTATCTGTACTGTACAGGGATTTACACTCATTATAACCCCTTAGAAACATAGAAACATAGAAAAATGTCGGCAGATAAGAACCTTTCGGCCCATCTAGTCTGCCCACTTACATGGATACTTTACCTGGATTTATCTTTTGTTTAGGATAGCCTTATGCCTATCCCATGCCTGCTTAAATTCAATTACTGTTTTGGCCTCTACCACTTCTACTGGAAGACTGTTCCATGTATCCACCACCCTCTCAGTAAAATAATGCTTCCTGATGTTACTTTTAAACCTTTGCCCCTCTAATCTAAGACTATGTCCTTTTGTTTTGCTATTTTGTTTCCTTTTAAATATACTCCCTTCCTCTACCTTGTGGATTCCCTTTACGTATTTAAATGTTTCCCCCCTTGAATCTTATCCCTGTACAGCAGCGACTGACCTCACAGTTCCCCCTGTATTCTGCCAAATCCCTGGCTGCTGTAATGCTGCAGTAAAGTTTGATAAGCTTTTTTGTAGATTTGGTGTAATTGCTCACTTTAAGGCTGCCACGCTGTGCTTGCAAAGCAGACCCAGATTATATCTCTAAACATCACGAAAAGTCGTTATCATCTTCTGTTTATTGTACTGTTACTTTAAGGTTATAATTGGAATTTGCACAGTGTATACATTGTATCTAGAAAAATATCTGAAATTTCGTCGCTTCTGCAGCTCAGAACAGACACAAGATCGCTTGGTATGTGAATCATGTAATTTCTAGATAGTGTTGTTTAATTTGAGGATGCTTTCTGTGCGTTGTCATCTCTTCCTTCCGTGTAAATCTTCACTCCTCATTATTCGATTAATTCCTCAGATTAATTTCCACGTGCAGCCGCGACACTCCGCTCCCCTCCATGTTTTCGTGTTTCCGTTGCTGTGGAAGTAGAGTGCTTCATAAATCTCACGAAAAGAAACACAACGATTTATAAGACATTAAATGTGGAAATATAAAACGCAGCCGAGCGGACATCAGGGGAGAAAACATCTGTAACACGCATGTGGAACACATGGCAATATCACATTGTTCTCGTTATGCTTAATCATGGCCCTGCTCTTAATGCAACATGGGGAAAGAACACAGCATTTTTGAATGTTTATATCTTGAAATAACGCTCTCTGACTTGCAGAGCTCATGTCATTCTGATGTTCTGATGTTAGACAATGTTATTGTCTATCTGCCTATCATTATGGTCCATGTGTATCTGTTGATATCTGCTGTATATTTGAGTAGTTTTGTTTTTGTTTTCCAACAGAAGCCAGATGCGCCGCTTTGGACAAACGCAGAATCTGCGCGCAGCCTTTACCCGTCGGCCGCACCCATCCAGGAGACCAGGATGCGCACGCAGCAGCCGGGTAGAGGCTGCGTGCGGGTCCAGGAGAACAGGATGTGCACGCAGCAACTGGGTGGAGGCTGCGTGTGCATCCTGTAGAGCCGCATGCCCTCGCAGCAATGCCTTGCAGGGCAGGGCAGTGCGTGCGAGCTGGGATCAATTATACCAATGTGAGCTGGGGGCAAATATACCCATGTGAGCTGGGAGCTGATATTCCCATGTGAGCTGAGGGCAATTATACCCATGTGAGATGGGGGCATATATACCAATGTGAGCTGGGGCAATTATACCAATTTGTGCTGAGGGCAAATATATCCATGTGAGTTGGGGGCAATATATCCATGTGAGCTGGGGGCATATATACCCATGTGAGCTGGGGGCAATATATCCATGTGAGCTGGGGGCATATATACCCATGTGAGCTGGGGGCAATTATACCCATGTGAGCTGGGGGCAAATATACCCATGTGAGCTGGGGGCATATATACCCATGTGAGCTGGGGGCAATTATACCCATGTGAGCTGGGGGCAATATTTCCATGTGAGCTGGGGGCATATATACCCATGTGAGCTGGGGGCAATTATACCCATGTGAGCTGGGGCAAATATACAAAAGTGCGGCAGCGCAACGCAAGTGGCAAACGAACGCATTTTTGCAAGAACGTAGAACCGCTAGTACTGACGTACAGAGTGCGCTGCGTCCGCTAGCGACGTCTGTGCGTGATTAGGAGATGTCAGATGCTGCTAATGTCCGGCCAACATAACGTCCAGACGCAAAAAGTGTTTTATTGATGATCCGTACAAAATCACGGACGAAAATGCGCATCGTATGACCGCTATCGCGTATTCCGTGAAAAAATGCATCCATTCATTCGAACGCACTTTTTCACGGACAACGCGAAAAATGCGTTAGTCTGACCCTAGCCTAATGGGGCAGTGTTTGCCTTACAAAGCAGATTAACAAAACTACTCAAATATACAGCAGATATCAACAGATACAAATGGACCATAATGATAGGTAGATAGACGATAACATTATCTACACTATAAAATTGTTCTGTTTGTCGCCGCACATCCGGTTTCTGTTGGCTGCGCTGCCCGCGTATCCAACAGGAGCCAGATGCGCCGCTTCGGACAGACGCAGGATGCGCGCACAGCCGACGGGTAGAGGCTGCGTGCAGATCCAGGAGAATAGGATGTGCACGCGGCAGCCAGGTAGATGCTGCGCACGCATCCTGTAGAGCCAGATGCGCTCGCAGCAGACGGCTATAGGCTGCACGCGCATCCAGGAGACCAGGATGCACACACAGTAGCCGGAGTAGAGACTGCGCGCGTATCTGTAGAGCTGGATGCACACGCAGCAACCGGCTATAGGCCCGGCTGCTGCGTGCGCCTCCTGGTCTCCTGGATGCGCGCACAGCCAACGGGTAGAGGCTGCGCGTGGATCCTGCATCTGTCCGAAGTGGCGCACCTGGCTTCTGTTGGATGCGCGCGCAGCGCAGCCAACAGAAACCGGATGTGCGGCGATGGACAGAACAATGTTATAGTATAGATAATGTTATTGTCTATCTGCCTATCATTATGGTCCATGTGTATCTGTTGATATGTGCTGTATATTTGAGTAGTTTTGTTTTTGTTTTCCAACAGAAGCCAGATGCGCCGCTTTGGACAAACGCAAAATCTGCGCGCAGCCTCTACCCGTCGGCCGCACTCATCCAGGAGACCAGGATGCGCACGCAGCAGCCGGGTAGAGGCTGCGTGCGGGTCCAGGAGCACAGGATGTGCACGCAGCAACTGGGTGGAGGCTGCGCGTGCATCCTGTAGAGCCAGATGCGTACGCAGCAGCCGGCTATAGGCTGCGTGTGCATCCTGTAGAGCCGCATGCCCTCGCGGCAATGCCTTGCAGGGCAGGGCAGTGCGTGCGAGCTGGGATCAATTATACCAATGTGAGCTGGGGGCAAATATACCCATGTGAGCTGGGAGCTGATATTCCCATGTGAGCTGAGGGCAATTATACCCATGTGAGATGGGGACATATATACCAATGTGAGCTGGAGCAATTATACCAATTTGTGCTGAGGGCAAATATATCCATGTGAGCTGGGGGCAATTATACCCATGTGAGCTGGGGGCAATATATCCATGTGAGCTGGGGGCATACATACCCATGTGAGCTGGGGGCAATTATACCCATGTGAGCTGGGGCAAATATACCCATGTGAGCTGGGGGCATATATACCCATGTGAGCTGGGGGCAATTATACCCATGTGAGCTGGGGCAAATATACCCATGTGAGTTGGGGGAAAATATACCCATGTGAGCTGGGGCAATTATACCCATGTGAGCTGGGGCAAATAGACCCATGTGAGCTGGGGGCATATATACCCATGTGAGCTGGGGCAATTATACCCATGTGAGCTGGGGTAAATATACACATGTGAGCTTGGGGGCCAATATACCCATGTGAGCTGGGGCAAATATACTCATGTGTGCTGGGGCAAATATACCCATGTGAGCTGGGGCAAATATACCCATGTGAGATGGGGCAAATATATCCATGTTAGCTAGTGGCAAATATATCCATGTGAGCTAGGGGGAAACTTTATCCATACGAGCTGAGGGAAAATATATCCATGTGAGCTGGGGCAAGTATATCCATGTGAGTGGGAGAAAATATACCCATGTGAGCTGGGGGCAATATATCCATGTGAACTGGGGCATATACACCCATGTGAGCTGGGGCAATTATACCCATGTGAGCTGGGGCAAATATACCCATGTGAGCTGGGGCAATTATACCCAAGTGAGCCTGGGCAAATATACCCATGTGAGCTGGGGGCAATTATACCCATGTGAGCTGGGGGCAAATATACCCATGTGAGCTGGGGGAAAATATACCCATGTGAGCTGGGGGCAATATATCCATGTGAGCTGGGGGCAAATATATCCATGTGAGCTGGGGGCAAATATATCCATGTGACATGGGCAAATATACCCATGTGAGCTGGGGACAAATATATCCATGTGAGCTGAGGGCAAATATATCCATGTGAGCTGGGGGCAAATATATCCATGTGAGTGGAGGCAAATATACCCATGTGAGCTGGGGCAATATATCCATGTGAGCTGGGGGCAAATCTATCCATGTTTGCTGGGGCAAATATATCCAGGTGAGCTGGGGGCAATATATATATCCATGTGAGCTGGGTGCACTATATATATATATATCCATCTGAGCTGGGGGGCAATATATATATCCTTGTGAGCTGGGGACAAATATATCCATGTGAGCTGTGGGTCAGAAACTGGGTGTGATAAACAGCCAAACAGCCACATCATTGGGAGCACTGGGCAGCCATATCCTCTACAACAATAGACTGCCCTCCGGGCAGGCTTTATGCCTAGTTCATACATAAAACAGATTACACAAACACTCTGCACGCAAGAGGTGGCAAGGAAATAATATAGAACATCAGGCCTGCACCTCCAAATACATCTCTAGGTCCATGCATCCCAAGTCCAGAGTGTCGTACGTCTCAGTAATAAATAGATAGATGGAACAAGAGAGATATAGAGACAAAGATAGGTAATTATTAAGTAGGGATGAGCCGAACACCCCTGTGTTCAGTTCGTATTCGAACTCGAACCATTTCGAAAGTTTGAGTTCGAACTCGAACACGAACCAAACTCAATGCAAGTCAATGGGACTCAAAAGTTCAGTTTTTAGAGTGCCCTGCAAGAGGGCATATATGCAAGATATTTGCCATAAAAGGTGTATGGGGGTCCGGGTAGTGCCCTGGGGGACAGGAAACCAGGACAAAAAGTAAAAAAAAAAACGTTTTTAAAGGGACAGTGAGTTTTCCATGAAATAAGCGTTAAAATTAAATAAAAACGAAAAATTCCTTCAAATATCGTGCCTAGGAGGTCCCCATAACCTGCTGGTGAAGTGACGGATTTGTTGGACGTATAGAAACATTTAAAAACAAAAAAAGACGTTTCAAATGAGGGTAAATGCTTTTCCTTTATTCATAAACAATTGCTTGGGGCGGCAGTCTGTATTAAAAAAGGAGACAATTTTGGACACGCAGAACAAATTTAGTGATATTTTGGCTAAATTATGGTGAAACTTATGCAGGCTTTTGATGAAAGTAACAATAGGTGCTTTAAAATTGGGCCTTTTAGTGTCGGCAACAGTAACCCCTCTGTGGTATTGTGGAAGAGTGCAGGGTTGGACCCTTCAGTCCATAAAAATTAAAATGATATAAATCTGGCACAGGCGTGAGTGCACCCAAATACTGTGCCTTTCATGGCAGCAAGTGCCTTCACACCGTAACCCCTTTGTGGTATTGGGAAGAGTTCAGTGGTGGAGGTTTTGTGAATGCGGAAGAGATCCCCGATCTATTCAGTTACGTCAGCATCAGGGGATTGATAGCTGCTGATCCAGGACAGATTCATTTTTATAAATGTCAGCCGGTCTACAGAGTCGGTGGACAGACACACTCTTTTGTGACAAAACCTCCAGCGGCACTGAACGTCCTTTCAGAAAGCACACTGGATGAAGGGCAACCTAGTAGCTGCGTAGCATATTGGCTAAGTTCTGGCCAGTGATCCAATCTCAACACCCAGTAAGCCAGTGGATCATCTGCTGGAAAGGTATCCAGGTCTGCCCTTGCCCCTAGGTAGTCCTGCACCATAGGGTGAAGATGCTGGCAATGGGTGCCTACATTTGACGTCCTTGGGCGTCGTGGACTAAAAAAATGTAAAAAGGTATCAGTCAAGCGGCTTCGGCCTTCACCTCTATTCCTCTGATCATCCGCAGCCTCAGGAGCACCTGTGTCATCACTTGGTAAACTACCAGTGCCTGGAAAGGTGTTACACAAGTGTCGCGTTAGAGCGTCCTCAAGTTTTTTCATCCTGTCCTCCCTCTGTGCGGGCAGGATGAGCTCTGCAACTTTACCCTTGTATCGTGGATCAAGAAGGGTTGCCAACCAGTAATGATCCCTCTCCTTGATAGCATGAATCCTGGGGTCATTTACAAGGCTTTGCAGGATAAGTGAGCCCATACAGCGTAAGCTGGAGGTGGCATTAGCTTCCGAGTCTTCCTGGTGAATGAGGAGGATGACCCCATCGTGCACTTCCTCCTCCCAGCCACGTACTAGTCCTTGTGTTTCTGGGCACACAAAACCCTCCCTTGAGGAATCCCCACCTTCAATGCCCCCACTACTTAAATATTCCTCCTCCTCCTCCTCCTGTCTGATCTGAGGAGGACCCGCTGGAATGCTGTCTGTGGAAAGACTGGGGCCTTCAGAGCTAGGGAAGGCCTCCTCTTCCTCCCGCTGCTCTGCCTCTAGAACCACATCTATAATTCCCCACAGAGTGTGCTCCAGCAGGAACACTAAAGGAATTGTATCACTGATGCATGTACTGTCCCTGCTCACCATCCTTGTTGCCTCCTCAAATGGTGACAGTACAGTGCATGCATCCTTGATCATCAGCCACTGCGGGGGGGAAACCAAGTTGACCTGAACCTGTCCTTGTGCCATACTCACACAGGTACTCCTTGATGGCCCTCTGCTGCTTGTGCAGATGCTGCAGCATTGCTAATGTCGAGTTCCACCTGGTGAGCATGTCACAGATCAGACGGTTTGTGGGAAGGTGGAATTCTCTTTGAATTTCTGCCAGGCGAACACTTGCTAGGAATGACTGTCTTAAATGGCTGCAGACTTTTCTGGCCTGGCTGAGAAGCTCTGCCAGCCCTGAGTACCTGGTTAGGAAACGCTGTACCACCAGATTTAGGACGTGTGCTAGGCATGGTACATGCATCAACTTACCCAGGCGTAGGGCAGAGAGAAGGTTGCTGCCATTATCACAGACGACCATTCCCAGCTCAAGCTGGCATGGTGTTAACCATCTCTGCACCTGCCCCTGCAGAGCTGACAGAATTTCTGGCCCGGTGTGGCTCCTGTCCCCTAAACAAACTCGCTCAAGCACAGTATGGCCTCTTTTTGATTGAGCGATTGCATAGCCCATGTCGCGTGTCGGTTTAACTGCCACTTCGCCAGAGACATAGAAGGAGGAGGAGGAGGAGGAAGAGGGAGAGGTGGTGGTGGAGCAGACAGACCTCATACAAGCAGCTTTCTGGAGGCGTGGTGGATGAACAAGCTTCAGCACAGAGCCACGTCTTGGATTCCTCCCAGCTGCAATCAGTTACCCAGTATGCCGTGAAGGAAATGTAACGGCCCTGTCCATGCTTGCTGGAACACGTGTCTAAAGTCACATGCCCCCTTGCTGCTGACTGCCTTTCCCAATGCTCGATAACATTGTCTTCCACGTGCTGGTATAGTGCTGGAATGGCCTTCCGTGAAAAGCAATGGCGTTTTGGAACCTGCCACTGTGGTACAGCACATTTAGCAAATTCACGGAAGGAAGCAGAGTCCACCAGCTGGAAAGGCAGCAGCTGTAATGCGAGTAATTTTGCAAAGCTGGCATTCAGACGCTGTGCTTGGGGATGGTTGGGACTATATTTTTTCTTACGAGGCAGCAGCTGGGGCAACGTAATCTGACTGCGTAAATCTTCAGCTGATGGGATGCTGTCACATTGTGAGGAAGGACCTGGTACACCCATTACTGTAGCATCATCCCTGTCAGTGGAGGTTGGAGTCAATGACATGGCAGGACATATAGTGGGGGTAGAGACAGGTGAGGAGGACCTACGCAAAGTTTTGCACCAACGGGATGCGTGGCAGGTGGTCATATGTCTCCTCAAGCATGTGGTACCCAAGCGTCTGGTGTCTTTCCCACGCTTGAGCCTCATCTGACATAGATTACAAATAGCAATGGTGTGATCTGCTGCACATTTCTTAAAGAACTCCCAGACAGCAGAGTTCCTGGATGTGTGCTTTGAGACAACAGCGCTCTGCACCTGAGCAGCTCTGACATCTGATGCCTTGGACTGGCTAGTGCTATGGTTAGTCATAGAGGATGTTGTGCCTCGTGATTGTTGTGCCTCCTCCTCCTCCTCACTTGACTCCTCTGTTCGATCAGGCACCCAGGTGGAGTCAGTGACCTCATCATCATTGTCACCACCCCCTATCTCCTCGTCACTGGAGCCAACTTGGCAGTATGCTGCAGCTGCTGGGGTAACATGAGTGCCAGTTGTGTGTCACTGGCACCCCCTTCCTCTAGGTTGATTATACTCCCTTCCTCAACCTCAGAGATTGAATCAGAGCACTGTAGTTGCTGCGCATCCTCAAGCAGCATGTCACTGTCATTGAAGTCAAACAATTCAGCTGACTCCTCCGTGTGTGATAGTGAGGCTACAGGCAGGAGTAGCTGTGGACATGGAGGCTGCATTAGATGCTTTGGCAGCTGAGGTGGACTGTAAAGCACTACAAGCCTGGCTGGCAGAGGACTCGGAGGATGAGGATAGCCTGGTTAGCCAATCCACCAAATCCTCTGTATGTTGCTGCTGCTTATGATGGCCAGTATCAGTTAGAAAGGACAAGCCTGCCCCTGCAGAGGATGCACCACGTCCACGATGACCAGAGGCACAGCCTCCCGACACAGAGGCTGCTTGCCCTCTTATCTGTGCCTGTGAGCGTCTGCCTGTCCTCTTTTGTCTTTCTGACATGGTGAGTGATATATAGATTAAAGATATACAGAACTCTGATTCAACTCTGTTATAAAGATTAAAGATTTCCAGAACTCTGGTATAACTCAGTGAGACACCCTGATAGCTGGCAGCCAGTGACAAGACACAGATTACAATTCCCAGAAACCTCCTATAAATCAGTGAGACCCCCTGATTGGTGGCAGTGACAAGACACAAATTACAATTCCCAGAAACCACCTACAAGTCAGTGAGACCCCCTGATAGGACCCCCTGATAGCTGGCAACAGTGACAAGACACAGATTACAATTCGCAGAAATCTGCTAGAAGTATGTGGGACCCCCTGATAGCTGGCAGTGAGAAGACACAGATTACAATTCCCAGAAACCTCCTATAAATCAGTGAGACCCCCTGATGGGTGGCAGTAAGAATACACAGATTAAAATAATTCCCAGATATTTTGTAGAAATTACTGACCCCCAAAATATTTGGTGGCAGTGAGAACACAAAGATTAGAACAATTCCCAGATATTTTGTAGAAATGAGACCCCCCCCCCAGTAGCTGGTGGCAGACTGGCAGTGAGAACACACACTAACACAAGAACAATCTCCTCTCAAACACGTGCTGAAGCGCTGTGTGAAGCCTTATATTGTGTGCTGCGGGACTTAGCTCTGTGTGCCCATGAATGGGCAAAATTTGCCCAATCAGGACTCTGAGCCGTGATTGGCATAGTCTTGAACCTGTCTTGCACCTGACCTGTGGTCAGGTGCAAGGCTGTAGCCAAATACAAGCTTCAGGCCAGTGGAAAAGTGCATTGTGGTCCATTGTGGTCCATTGTGGTCCATTGTGGTGCATTGTGGGCGAACATGCGGCGATCACATGGAAATGTTCGTAGTTTGCGAACATGCGAACAGGCGATGTTCGAATCGAACTCCGAACCGATCAAACCGAACAGCTCATCCCTATTAATAAGTAGATAGATGGAACGAGAGAGAAATGATAGGTAATTAATTAATAAATACAGTTTTGTTCAAAATTATTCAACCCCCAATGCTGTAAAGGGTTTTAGGGAATTTAGTGTACATTTGTAATTGTATTCAGAATGAAATCCTACAAGGACTTTTTAAAGAACCGTATGCAACTAAAATGACATCAATTGGTTTTGTAATACAGTAGTAAATGTTTCTTTTGTGAATTCTTCATTGACACAATTATTCAACCCCTTAAAGACTACCACTCTGAAGAACAGAGGTTCATTCAAGTGTTTTCAATCAGGTATTGAAAACACCTGTGAATGTCACGGAGCAGCAATAAAGCATAATAAGCACCAATTAGGCAGCTTTAAAATGACTGTGATACTCAGCTCCTTCTAGACATTTACTGGTGTGGTTACAAACATGGTGAAGTCAAGAGAATGGTCCAGGAAGAGAAGAGAAGAGGTGATTACTCTTCACAGGAAGGGCAATGGCTATAAGAAGATTGCAAAGATGTTAAACATACCAAGAGAGACCATAGGAAGCATCATTCGCAAATTCAAGGCAAAGGGCACTGTTGAAACGCTACCTGGTCGTGGCAGAAAGAAGATGCTGACTTCGACTGCTGTGCGCTACCTGAAGCGTAGAGTGGAGAAAAGTCCCCGTGTGACTGCTGAGGA
This sequence comes from Leptobrachium leishanense, assembly GCA_009667805.1. Classification (NCBI taxonomy): domain Eukaryota; kingdom Metazoa; phylum Chordata; class Amphibia; order Anura; family Megophryidae; genus Leptobrachium; species Leptobrachium leishanense. The sequence goes on along the minus strand of CM019069.1, from coordinate 11,433,327 downwards.
ACTGAGAAAAGATTTGTCAGATGTGGATACTGAAGTTTCAGCTCAGACAATACGGTGCACACTGCGTAATGAAGGCCTCCATGCCAGAACTCCCAGGCGCACACCCTTGCTGTCTCCAAAGAATAAGAAGAGTCGACTGCAGTATGCCAAATGTCATGTGGACAAACCACAGAAGTTTTGGGATAGTGTTCTGTGGACTGATGAAACAAAATTAGAACTGTTTGGGCCCATGGATCAACGCTATGTTTGGAGGAGGAAGAACAAGGCCTATGAAGAAAAGAACACCTTGCCTACTGTGAAGCATGGGGGGGGTCAATCATGCTTTGGGGCTGTTTTGCTTCTGCAGGTACAGGGAAGCTTCAGCGTGTGCAAGGTACCATGAATTCTCTTCAGTACCAGGAGATCTTGGATGACAATGTGATGCAGTCCGTCACAAACCTGAGGCTTGGGAGACATTGGACCATTCAATAGGACAATGATCCCAAGCATACCTCCAAGTCCACTAGAGCATGGTTGCAGATTAAAGGCTGGAACATTTTGGAGTGGCCATCGCAGTCACCTGACTTAAATTCGATTGAGAACCTCTGGTGGGACTTAAAGAAAGCAGTTGCAGTGCGCAAGCCTAAGAATGTGACTGAACTGGAGGCTTTTGCCCATGACGAATGGGCGAAGATACCCGTAGATCGCTGCAAGACACTTGTGTCAAGCTATGCTTCACGTTTAAAAGCTGTTATAACTGTAAAAGGATGTTGTACTAAGTACTAAGATTGAATGTCACTTGGGGGTTGAATAAAACTGATAATGATGTGAGCACAGAAAAGACATTTGTGGTTATTTCATTATAAATGTTATGTTATATTTGTCTGACCTACACGTGCCTCTTTGATTTAATTGTAAGCAAGATGACTGAATGATCAAAATCAATGTCAAACTGGCCAAAACACTCAATTTCAGTGGGGGTTGAATAATTTTGAACACAACTGTAGATAGATGGAACGAGAGAAATGATATAGAGACAAAGATAGGTAATTAATAAATAGATAGGTATAGGATTTAATCATTAATGATAGATAGTGTTGGAAAGTTCTAGACAATAGATAGAGAATAGGCATTAGATGTATGGAAATAGATAGATATGGATATAAATAGATATAAGGATGGACATACAGTAGATAGAAACAAAATTAATATATATTGATATAGAATATCTTGTGGCCATCGTTGCCAAATACACAAATCATGTGACATCTTATTGCTTGAGGGTAAAACCTGGAAAGAACATGAAGTTTCTGCAAAGTGAGACTTAGGGGCGAGTAAAGTGTAAAACCATAAATCTTCCAGTCACGTTTACTGCAGCCTGGGAAGAGATTCCTGGCCTCATGTTTCAGATTCCTTTGACAATATTTAAAAAGTTACATTTTACAAGAAAATTCTGTACATATTTATATGTATGTAAGAATGTGGGAATTTTTACCGAAAGCACAATCATAAAATATTACTCAGTGTTAATGTGTTTGTGCGCTGCTCTGGCTATATGTGTGGTGTATGTTTGAAGTGTATGTTTGTGGTGTATGTTGGTAGTGTATGTTTGGTGGTGTGTGTTTGGTGGTGTATGTTTGTAGTGTATGTTTGGTGGTGTGTGTTTGGTGGTGTATGTTGGTAGTGTATGTTTGGTGGTGTGTGTTTGGTGGTGTATGTTTGTAGTGTATGTTTGGTGGTGTATGTTGGTAGTGTATGTTTGGTGGTGTGTGTTTGGTGGTGTATGTTTGTAGTGTATGTTTGGTCGTGTATGTTTGGTGCTGTATGTTTGTAGTGTATGTTTGTAGTGTATGTTTGGTGGTGTGTGGTGGTGTATGTTTGGTGGTGTATGTTTGTAGTGTATGTTTGATGGTGTGTGTATGTTTGGTGCTGTATGTTTGTAGTGTATGTTTGTAGTGTATGTTTGGTGGTGTGTGGTGGTGTATGTTTGGTGGTGTATGTTTGTAGTGTATGTTTGTAGTGTATGTTTGTAGTGTATGTTTGGTGGTGTGTGGTGGTGTATGTTTGGTGGTGTATGTTTGTAGTGTATGTTTGTAGTGTATGTTTGTAGTGTATGTTTGGTGGTGTGTGGTGGTGTATGTTTGTAGTGTATGTTTGTAGTGTATGTTTGGTGGTGTGTGGTGGTGTATGTTTGGTGGTGTATGGTTGTAGTGTATGTTTGGTGGTGTATGTTTGGTGGTGTATGTTTGTAGTGTATGTTTGTAGTGTATGTTTGTAGTGTATGTTTGTAGTGTATGTTTGGTGCTGTATGTTTGTAGTGTATGTTTGGTGGTGTATGTTTGTAGTGTATGTTTGGTGGTGTGTGTATGTTTGGTGGTGTATGTTTGTAGTGTATGTTTGTAGTGTATGTTTGGTGGTGTGTGGTGGTGTATGTTTGGTGGTGTATGGTTGTAGTGTATGTTTGTAGTGTATGTTTGGTGGTGTATGTTTGGTGGTGTATGTTTGTAGTGTATGTTTGGTGCTGTATGTTTGTAGTGTATGTTTGTAGTGTATGTTTGGTGCTGTATGTTTGTAGTGTATGTTTGGTGGTGTGTGTATGTTTGGTGGTGTATGTTTGTAGTGTATGTTTGTAGTGTATGTTTGGTGGTGTGTGGTGGTGTATGTTTGGTGGTGTATGGTTGTAGTGTATGTTTGGTGGTGTATGTTTGTGGTGTATGTTTGTAGTGTATGTTTGTAGTGTATGTTTTGTAGTGTATGTTTGTAGTGTATGTTTGGTGGTGTATGTTTGTAGTGTATGTTTGTAGTGTATGTTTGGTGCTGTATGTTTGTAGTGTATGTTTGATGGTGTGTGTATGTTTGGTGGTGTATGTTTGTAGTGTATGTTTGTAGTGTATGTTTGGTGGTGTGTGGTGGTGTATGTTTGGTGGTGTATGTTTGTAGTGTATGTTTGTAGTGTGTGTTTGGTGGCATATGGGAATGAAACTACCGAACAGCAGGGCAATTCGGCAACTTTTCACTGCTGTTTTTTGTTCTCTGAATAGACGAAGCATTGCTTCTCTATGGGGATGACATTTAGCGAACTGCCTGCACTCTGAATAGCCGAATGGCCAGGAAAGGTAACCGTACACTGAATTTCACTGGTCTCCAACAATTCGGATCTCTATGAATAACCCTGTAAATGTTAGGATCATTACTGCCAGCGGTTTAGGAAAGGTGGAGCCATAGAAGCAGCTTCAATCATGACGTGTGAGTAGTAAACAGCTGAAACTGCTAAAACGCTTCTTTTACTAGACTGGATTTATCAAAGGGATTTTTTTTAACCTGCAGAGTGTCCCTTTAACAATGATTCAAGGGAGAAAAGACGGTGGAGCCAGAACGCCCAATAAATATTCTATATTCGCTCTGCTTTCTAAAGTTATCTGGCCTCCATAAACCGGCATATGGTTACAAGATAGCGAGATACCGGATTTGGCAAAAGTCCTCGAAGCTAATGATCACTCAGATAAGATTCTATTTTAATATCACTTTTATGGACCGCAGCCCAGAAAACTGCAATTCATCCAACACGCGGCCATACGGGTTATTCATCAGAGCGAGAATTCTATTTTCTGTTGGTGGATCATTTATTTAATAACATTTTAACAGCTGATGTATTAAAAAAAGGGAAGAGCTCAGGCCTGGTCATAGACGCATCACATGGAACCTATATCTGTCCGGCTGCCAATTCATTATTGTTTCTATATGACAAATGTTTCAATGGTTTAAGAGACTTTGTAACACTGTGATCGCACGTTTATTTACAATTAAATCAAAGCTAGATGTAGATACATGTTGTATAACTATTTATTCCCTGGGTACGGTGGCCTGTAAAGTCCTCCTTTCATGCTTTGCATGTTAAAAGGTTTGTATCGGCGTGTTGGTGCTACCGCCTGGTGACATGGCCGGTAACCACGGAAAAAGACACAATCCATTATGTTAAATCTTCCTGATCTTGTCTTTGTTGATCCCTCGGAATGCGAGTATCCCTCATCTACATTGTGGCCGCTGCCAATTTTGCTTGGTGGGGTTAGGGGCTGGATTCCAGGTTGAATCCAAAATAGCAGTCATATTACAGGCCGGATCAACGTCCTCCATCAATTTAAATTACTGGAGACCTGAATGTCCCACTTTTTAAAATAGAACGCAGAGCGCAGCCGGTGGTGGAAAGAGCCGGGGAGATAAATCTATCAATGGGTGTTCTCCATTCCAGCTCAAGGACCTATTACCCCTTGAGGGGTTTCTGAAAGTGACATTAAATAAGTTTAAGGCGAATCTGTCTTCACATTGAAACAATCTTTTGGCAAGCGCTCCCCGAGTGCCACAAACCGCCTGATCCTGGAACGCACAAGGAACTTTGAAGTCTTTTCCAAAGGATTTTCCTTGAGCTCTCGTTTGATAAGATTCCATGTAAGGAGAGTGGCTAGTCTCATAAACATCACACACACACACAAGCATGTACATATAGACATAACCACAAGCATGTACGTATAGACATAACCACAAGCATGTACATAATCAAAAAACACATAAACATAACACACACAAACATGCACATATACAAACAGCAACAAGCATGCACATATTCACAAACACATAAACATAACACACACATGCACATATACAAACAGCAACAAGCATGCACATATTCACAAACACATAAACATAACATACAGACACAAACATGCACATATAGACACAGCCACAAGCATGGACATATACACAAACACATTAAACATAACACACACACACACACAAAAATAAAAAACAATACAAACATGCACGTATAGGCTCAACTAAAGCATATACATATTTACAAACACATAAACACAGATACACAGAAACACAAACATATAGCATAACCACAAGCAAGTATCTATCCACAAACATATAAACATTGACACACCTACACACAAATATAGTCATGAGACCACAAATACACAAACAAAATGAAATACAAACAAATACAAACATGCACGCATAGGCACAAATAAAGCACATACATATTTACAAACACATAAACATAGACAAACACGGAAACACAAATGTCGCTGACATTTTGGTGCTCTCTGAATTACCCTGTAAATGTGTCACCCCTCTCCTCTTAGATTGTAAGCTCTTGAGCAGGGTCCTTCCTCCTTCTGCTCTGTGTGTTTAACTTGTATATATATTGTTAGTCTGTCTCTCCCATTGTACTGCACTATGGAACTTGTTAGCGCTTTATAAAAATTTGTAACTGTAACTGTCATGTAAACGTTGCGCAAGTTGAAAGGTAACAAGTTAATCCGAGTCGAGCGGTATTCTTGATCCTGGTGAAAAAGAGTGAAAATATCAACATCACCCAAAATCTGATGTCATGTGACTCCATGAAGGACAAGTCACTTTACAGCAGGTTGAATAATACACCCCTACACATATTGATACTAAGTTACCCATCATGCTCCCACTAAGGCTGCTGTCAGACGAGCGTAGTGTTCACGTCCGTGATTGCGCCTAAAAGTACGTCCGTGATAGCATGAAAGAAAGTCCATTGGAGCCTGACACATGAAGTACGTCCGCACTGAACTGCGGACACATGACGGACGCTGCAAACGGACGCAGGTTAGGCAAGAACGTAATACTGCTAGAACGGACGTGCGGAGTGCGCCACGTCCACAACGTCTGCATAGCTTTGTGTGTGAGTGATGGAGCGAGGTCAGACGGACTGCATTTATACGTCCAGCATTTTTGACGGACAGAATGTTTTTTCATTGTAATTTATTTTTCCCTCCTACATCCGTCAAAAATAACTTCAGTGAAAAAACGGACTGTGTGGCCACTACTGCGTCATCCGTACTGACGATGTCCGTACTGCACGGACGTACAGTCCGTAGAAATCACGTTCGTCTGACCCTAGCCTAAATTCCCAAGCTGATCTACCCTCTTCATGTAATGCCAATGAAAGGACACCAAGGTCACTTAATCCCATCCGTGAGATCTCTTGCTTTTCCCATGATAACATTCTATGGGCTCAGAGTGCATGATGTCACTACCCCTGCGAGTATTAGAGCGAGGGATACAATGTAACAGTAACAGTAAACCTTGTTTACTTATAACTGATCAATATGTTTAAACCCTTCCTCATCATGGAAATGGAAAATTGAAACATTGTATCAATGTATAAGTGGCTTTATCTTTAATGATGTCATCAAGTCGCGGCAGCGGCTTTGGTTGTGATTTGCGTTACTGGTGGTGCTATCCATTGGCGCTTGGAGGGTTAAAACACTCAAATTCCCAATCAGATAAATATATATTTTTTAAGAGTTCTTGAAGTGAAATGCATTGAAGCGTACCTCCTTGTATGGCAGTGTAAAGGCCCCGCTGCCCTCAGCTCTGCACGCTCCGCTTGCTGTAAATGTTCTGTATCAATTTAAATTCCTCGCGGAGTTGAAAATCAGGGCGTTTCACCAGCTTGCAGCGCGCTTCCATTTTTCTTCCCTTCTTTTATCCCCCCTTATCTATATTCCTTATTTTCTCACACAGAAATTAATTTAATTAAAAAACACACTTTTTTCTCACCTTTTTAGCGAGTTCTTAAAGGGCCAGTACCACCAAAAATGAAATTTTTGATGTTGCTGATATCTTCCCTGTGCTTTGTTTTTCTCTATGTTTAGTTAAGAAAATATTTTCCTCTATATATGTCACTGGGTGCATCCATTGTGTGATATTTTCTTCTATATGTGTCACTGGGTGCATCCATTTTGTGATATTTTCCTCTATATGTGTCACCGGGCGCATGCATTGTGTGATATTTCCCTCTATATGTGTCACTGGAAGCATCCATTGTGTGATATTTTCCTCTATATGTGTCACTGGGTGTATCCATTGTGTGATATTTTCCTCTATATGTATCACTGGGAGCATCCATTGTGTGATATTTTCCTCTATATGTGTCACTGGAAGCATCCATTGTGTGATATTTTCCTCTATATGTGTCACTGGGTGCATCCATTGTGTGATATTTTGTGTTATAAACTGCCCCCCACACACAGTATCTTTCCATCACTTGCTCCTCACTGTGTGGCTTTGGCCATAGAGTGGTTGGGTCAAATCTCCAAAAAAACTACTCATAGCATTGCACTGCGTGGGATATACCATATACAGTATCAGGGTTATTCAGGTTTAATCCAGAAAAATTCTCCCTTTCGTCTCACTTTCCAAATCGGCCATTTTGACCTAGAATTTTTCATTCTCCAGTTATTCTCCTGCTTTTCACGCTCTCTGAATAACCCTGTATGTGTCTGTGAATGATAGCACAGCAGCTCAGCAGTGGGATGGGGAAAAACCTTTTCAGCCTTTCAGATTTAATATCAGAAGCCTCCTTGCTATCTGAGAATACCCCCCCCCCATTCCTCCAAACCATCCCAGGCTGAGCTGTTAATTAATATATTTATTTATAAAGGATTTTACCAGGAAAGATACATGGAGATTTCTCTCGTTTTCAAGTAAGTCCTGGCTTCAGGAACATTGAATTGTTACAGAAATACAAAGTAGTAAAATGCAAGATATTAACACAAAACAAATATACAGATTAACAGAAAATAAATATGTCGGAAATAAAGTCATTATGTTACATGTTTACAGGTGCATTCTGTATATAGTCACTATGTTACATGTTTACAGGTGCATTCTGTATATAGTCACTATGTTACATGTTTACAGGCGCATTCTGTATAAAGTCACTATGTTACATGTTTACAGGTGCATTCTGTATATAGTCACTATGTTACATGTTTACAGGTGCATTCTGTATATAGTCACTATGTTACATGTTTACAGGCGCATTCTGTATAAAGTCACTATGTTACATGTTTACAGGTGCATTCTGTATATAGTCACTATGTTACATGTTTACAGGCGCATTCTGTATATAGTCACTATGTTACATGTTTACAGGTGCATTCTGTATATAGTCACTATGTTACATGTTTACAGGCGCATTCTGTATATAGTCACTGTGTTACATGTTTACAGGTGCATTCTGTATATAGTCACTGTGTTACATGTTTACAGGTGCATTCTGTATATAGTCACTATGTTACATGTTTACAGGTGCATTCTGTATATAGTCACTGTGTTACATGTTTACAGGTGTATTCTGTATATAGTCACTGTGTTACATGTTTACAGGTGCATTCTGTATATAGTCACTATGTTACATGTTTACAGATGCATTCCGTATATAGTCACTATGTTACATGTTTACAGGCGCATACTGTATATTGTCACTATGTTACATGTTTACAGGCGCATACTGTATATAGTCACTATGTTACATGTTTACAGGTGCATTCTGTACATAGTCACTATGTTACATGTTTACAGATGCATTCTGTATATAGTCACTATGTTACATGCTTACAGGTGCATTCTGTATATAGTCACTATGTTACATGTTTACAGACGCATTCTGTATATAGTCACTATGTTACATGTTTACAGGCGCATACTGTATATAGTCACTATGTTACATGTTTACAGGTGCATTCTGTATATAGTCACTATGTTACAAGCTTACAGGTGCATTCTGTATATAGTCACTATGTTACATGTTTACAGACGCATTCTGTATATAGTCATTATGTTACATGTTTACAGGTGCATTCTGTATATAGTCATTATGTCACATGTTAACAGGCACATTCTGTATATAGTCACTGTGTTACATGTTTACAGGCACATTCTGTATACAGGTATAGTCACTGTTTTACATGTTTACAGGCGCATACTGTATATAGTCACTATGTTACATGCTTACAGGTGCATTCTGTATATAGTCACTATGTTACATGTTTACAGGCGCATTCTGTATATAGTCACTGTGTTACATGTTTACAGAAGCATTCTGTATATAGTCACTATGTTACATGTTTACAGGCGCATACTGTATATAGTCACTATGTTACATGTTTACAGGCGCATTCTGTATATAGTCACTATGTTACATGTTTACAGGTGCATTCTGTATATAGTCACTATGTTACATGCTTACAGGTGCATTCTGTATATAGTCACTATGTTACATGTTTACAGATGCATTCCGTATATAGTCACTATGTTACATGTTTACAGGCGCATACTGTATATTGTCACTATGTTACATGTTTACAGGCGCATACTGTATATAGTCACTATGGTACATGTTTACAGACCCATTCTGTATATAGTCACTATGTTACATGTTTACAGGCGCATACTGTATATAGTCACTATGTTACATGTTTACAGGTGCATTCTGTATATAGTCACTATGTTACAAGCTTACAGGTGCATTCTGTATATAGTCACTATGTTACATGTTTACAGACGCATTCTGTATATAGTCACTATGTTACATGTTTACAGGCGCATACTGTATATAGTCACTGTGTTACATGTTTACAGACGCATTCTGTATATAGTCACTGTGTTACATGTTTACAGGCGCATACTGTATATTGTCACTATGTTACATGTTTACAGGCGCATACTGTATATAGTCACTATGTTACATGTTTACAGGTGCATTCTGTATATAGTCACTATGTTACAAGCTTACAGGTGCATTCTGTATATAGTCACTATGTTACATGTTTACAGGCGCATACTGTATATAGTCACGATGTTACATGTTTACAGGCGCATTCTGTAAATAGTCACTATGTTACATGTTTACAGGTGCATTCTGTATATAGTCACTGTGTTACTTGTTTACAGGAGCATTCTGTATATAGTCACTATGTTACATGTTTACAGGCGCATTCTGTAAATAGTCACTATGTTACATGTTTACAGGCGCATTCTGTATATAGTCACTGTTTTACATGTTTACTGGTGCATTCTGTATATATTACAAAAAGGCTGGGCGTTATACCACCAGGAACATGGCGGCTAATATGATGGTAGAACGCATAATTGCGTGGTCTATGCGCTTAAAGATAATTCGGACCTCAATTATGAGACGGCCCGGTGCGGCTATACGCATGCGTCCTACTATGCGCATGTGTGATTACATTCTTTGGGACCCACAAATGTTTTTGTGTGATTAGGTATTACCTAAAGGTGTGGATATGCGGTTCACGCTGGAGGACAGTTCTAAAGGACATACATCCACCATTTTATAAACCACAAATGTTTTCAATTGTTTTCAATTTATTTTAATTGGCCTTAGTTAAACTCAGGTGTTTTAATTAAAGTTAAAGATGTAATGGATCCTTTAGACAGTTCATAAGGAAGCAGCAGACACAAGACATGTTGATACCAGCTGAAGAAGCTCTAAGGAGCGAAACGCGTTCTGGTAAATATAATTTTATGTAATAAATAAATTTATTTTATTTTTAAACTTGCTGCTTCCTGGAACGTGATTTTAAAGAAGGTTTTGGAATGACCTTGATATTCCCATGTGCCATCTTGGAGCCAATGCGGCTCATTAATATGTGAGTGTAACCTTTTTTAATACCTACTCCATATTATCCCATAACGATATTGCACCAAAAGTGTGTTGGTATTTTTCTGATCCACTGCAGGGGAAGTGTTTGGAAGAAAAATTTCTGAAGCGGGTATATGGGCACCTGAATATCCATTTGAAGACCCAAATACGCCATTCACCCTAGAGCCGAGGCTAGGCTCAACACCATGTGAGTAGGACCATGACTGGTTAACCTCTCTCTTATGGTGGAATGACATATTGCACTAGTATATCCTTTCTCTTCTGCAGAAATTACATTGGAGAAGTGGTCCTTTTGGAACGATCTAGAAGACAGCCTATTTGAAAAGATCTTTTGGACATGTATGGTGACTGATTGTACATCCAGTTCTACTGGTGCTCCGTTGACTTTTTGTAATACATATTTTGGTTTTTAGGAGAACCCCCATATTCAATGTGTAGCGTGTACATTTAGTCACTGTTCTGGAGGCGCTTCACTGTTTTTCTGTTCAGCATTCTGTATATAGTCACTATGTTACATGTTTACAGGCGCATTCTGTATATAGTCACTGTGTTACATGTTTACAGGTGCATTCTGTATATAGTCATTATGTTACATGTTTACAGGTGCATTCTGTATATAGTCACTGTGTTACATGTTTACAGGCGCATTCTGTATATAGTCACTGTGTTACATGTTTACAGGCACATTCTTTATATACTCACTGTGTTACATGTTTACAGGCGCATTCTGTATATAGTCACTGTGTTACATGTTTACAGGCGCATTCTGTATATAGTCACTATGTTGCATGTTTACAGGTGCATTGTGTATATAGTCACTGTGTTACATGTTTACAGGTGCATTCTGTATATAGTCACTGTGTTACATGTTTACAGGCACATTCTGTATATAGTCACTGTGTTACATGTTTACAGGTGCATTCTGTATATAGTCACTGTGTTACATGTTTACAGGCACATTCTTATATACTCATGTTACATGTTTACAGGCGCATTCTGTATATAGTCACTGTGTTACATGTTACAGGCGCATTCTGTATATAGTCACTATGTTGCATGTTTACAGGTGCATTGTGTATATAGTCACTGTGTTACATGTTTACAGGTGCATTCTGTATATAGTCACTGTGTTACATGTTTACAGGTGCATTGTGTATATAGTCAATGTGTTACATGTTTACAGGTGCATTGTGTATATAGTCACTGTGTTACATGTTTACAGGTGCATTCTGTATATAGTCACTGTGTTACATGTTTACAGGTGCATTGTGTATATAGTCAATGTGTTACATGTTTACAGGTGCATTGTGTATATAGTCACTGTGTTACATGTTTACAGGTGCATTCTGTATATAGTCACTGTGTTACATTTTTACAGGCGCATTCTGTATATAGTCACTGTGTTACATTTTTACAGGCGCATTCTGTATTGCGGTATGTTAATATGGAGCTCTTAAGGGACTTTTTGTATTGTTGTATTGTAAGTAAGGTGCTGGTCCTGGATCGGAGGTTATAGGATGAGGGAACTGCTGGGGGAAGCAGTCTATTCAGGTAGGGTGGCAGCTTCCCAGAAAAGCTCTTAACCACCAGGTTGGAAAGGTGAAGCTGTTAATCTTAGATGTTTAATCCCTCCCATGAAAGAGAGGAAGCAGAAAAGATGGCCACCGCCATGAGCAGAGCAGGCAGATTAGAGGCTATGAAAACTCGCATAACTCCATAGGAAGGTGTAAAATAAAAAGTTATTTTGGATTAATTAAGCAACAACAAAACACATATCAAAAATCTCAATGACAGATGGTGGGTGCCCATTTATTAAATCCCTAATCTGGTTTACAGAGGGCTATATACAATCACATTTCTTGTGTCTTGATACATTGTTATCGTGCTGGTTGGGTTCTCCTGTGAGCAGCCGTCTCCTGGAGGCACACATACACTCACATAGCATTAGAAGGAGGAGGGAGACACGTGCGCCGGCTGAAAGGCCCAGCGCCTCCAGTTATTGCTAATGACATTTCAATGACATTTCACTATCCCAGTTCCGCCGGAGGATATGTGCATTTTGTGACACACACACAAGCATCTAATGCCCCTCAAGGAAGAGCCCTGACACCTGCATGACTATCAGTCCAACGTCATACACCATCTGGGTGTCACCCAAATGGAAAATATTCACGTTTACAAATAGCTTTTCTTTCTTCCTTGGTAACCGCTTACACGTAAACACGTGTGTCGAGTTGTTGCACCCAGGATATGTGGCATGCCACTCGGAGGACACACGTCTCCTCTGGGGTGTGGGGTAAATGGATGACCTTTCGCTCATGATTGTAAGAGCTGTGAGTATGAAAATCTGGCGAAACTGGGTGGATGCGAGTCTGATGCAATCTCCTTAAACAGCCAGAGGTCTGACAACACGCGACATCGTTACTATGTATTTATTCTTTGTTACATACATATTTTAGATAAAAATGTACAGGGGAGCTTGGACCAATGGGTTACAATCATTTCTGAACGTCCAGGAGCCAAGGTCCGATCACAAGTTTAAAATCCTTCAAAGTAAATAATAAATAAATCATAAATTGTTACATAATAATCAATGGAACATGAAACACAACGACTATCACAGTTATTCAGAGAGCGCCGAAATGTCACATTTCAATGTTCTCCCGTTCTCCCGCACTTCGGCTAGTCCAATTCGCCGACCCTGCGGTGAATTAAGCATTCACCGCAGGGTTCTTGTAGTGCAGCGAACGAGCCGCCAAATGCATCCAAAGAACTGCCAAAAAAACGCCAAATCGATCTGAAAAATCGCCAAAGAACACTGACAGGGTTATTCAGAGAGCGGTGAAAAGCAGTAGGTCAAAATAGCCGATTTGGAAAGTGAGATGAATGGGAGATTTTTTTTGGTTTGGCTATTTTGACCTCGAATTTTCCCTTCTCCAGTCATTCTCCTGGTTTTCACTGCTCTCTGAATAACCTTTATATTATTCCGAAAACCTGCTGGAAAAACACCGAATCGATCCGAAAAACCGCCGAAAACCTGTCAAATGCATCCAACGATCTGCCGCAAATCACCGAATCGATCCAAAAAAAGCTGACGACCTGCCAGCAAAAGCTGGCAAGCCGACGAATGGATAAATAAAAACATTTTTAAAAGCTTTTTGCAAAAATACTACTGCAGAAAAATGCCTGGAAATAATATGTAAGGTCCTATGAATAATAATAAAAAAAGAAAAAGAAATTGGAAAAATTGGGAAAAAAAACTAGCTGAAAAAATCCCGAAAAATGCCAAACAAATCCTAAAAAATAAATAAATAGACTTTTTGCTGAAAAAAAAGGAATGAACGATTTAATAGATATTGAATAAAAACAGGAATATTTTTTACATTGAAACCTATGGGATTCGCCTGAATAAACCTGCCGAATGAAACCACTGGCATTTCACTGACATTTCTCTGCTGTTCAATGTGAATAAATTAACCATTGCTTCTCTATGGGGGATTTCACTGTCGTCGAACAGGCATCGTATTTCGCCGGCAATTTGTATTTGGCAAAATGAAGGCCCTGATCACAGGAGTTTAACATTAGCCACAATCAATATATCGACATATATCTCTCGTTAGTTTATTTAGAACTTTGGTTACAACTTTAAGAAGATGACGGAATGTTTTCGCTCCAGATCGAGTCTTTGCCTTTTCTTAGGTCATCGGCAGTATCAGGGAGGAGACGCTCGACTCGGTTTGTTTGTGACCGCAGATCCCTTTGTTACATTGTTACTATGTATCCCCGTATGCTCGACAACATGTGAGTTTCTTCAGACTCCGCTCCCTTATTTAACGCGGTGCAGAACCTCAGGATGTTTGAAAAATATGACCAACCTAGTGAGGAAATGTTTTAGTGCCGCGCGCTCGCTGCCAGCTCCATTGACAGGTTAACGACTGGGCTTTTTTTGAAAAGTATATTTTAGGTTCATCACAATGTTTCTCTTCAAATCCAACTGGCTCTAAATTTGGCTCAGGCTGATGTTATTGCGCTGAAACGATTCCCAAAAGCTGTATATTTCACTTACAAAGCGACGTGACTCGAGAGAAATCTGATCAAAGACGAGACAAGTCCACGTTCCGCCTTGTGTTTGCTTTGTTAACAGGAAAGCGCAAAAACATGCGGATTATCACTTGACAATTATTATTTTTTTACGCAGAGTAATTTGTACAGAGTCCAAGACTGCGATTGGTCATCGGACGTTTTTATTATAGAAACCCATAAAACTCAGCTAAATATACTGATTATTGCAACACACGTTTTAATCTCAGCCAGATGCCTTTGAGCGATGAATTTGAGGAACGAGCGATCACTATAACTCAACAGATACATAAAAGACGGACTGAGCTAATAATAAGAGCAGTGAAAGCGTCCTGCAGCTTCTAACAGCGCATTTTAATTTTTTATTGTTTATAAATCTACAAGTTACTCTTTGTTTATTTGCTTTATTAAAAAAAAAAATCAAAAGGGAGTAATATAAAAATAATAAAAATAAAAAATATAATAACTATGTAACTATCACCGTTTTTTAATACAAGTTAACCAGAGCCGTGAACGTGATTGTTTGAAGCCAATAATTCAGTATTTTTCCTTAAACCAGAAACAGGTTGAGTCACACTTATCTGCATTGCTGGAGACCGCGGCCCTATACCCTGATTAATGCTATAATGGGGACACTAAGGGGGAAATCTGCTCCCCAGAATGCAGCGCCAACCTCT
The DNA here is from genome assembly GCA_009667805.1 of Leptobrachium leishanense. Taxonomy (NCBI): domain Eukaryota; kingdom Metazoa; phylum Chordata; class Amphibia; order Anura; family Megophryidae; genus Leptobrachium; species Leptobrachium leishanense. Next base: position 11,418,087 of record CM019069.1, on the reverse strand, counting down.
TCCGCGGCGCCACGAGACTCACTTCCTGGAGTCCATAGAACTCTATGGAGTGTTGCGCTTCCAAGCTGAGAACCCTGCGGGATGTCACTCTTGCGAGATCGCGCAGCACCGCAGAGTGATCGCAGAGGGAGTCTGGGAACTATTTGTCCCCAGTCTCACTCTGCTTCTGGTGACAAGAAGTGGCTGATCGGGCCACCGTTCTCACTGCGGGATGAGAGGTGAGTACCCGATTTATTGGGGGGTTTAGGGGGTGTTAAAGGATTCTGCAAATGCAGAATCATGTAGCGCCAGCTTTTAGGACCAGCTAATATTTTGGTTTGTGTATCCCAACGGTAATTTTTTGTAATACCTCACTTATCCTATCGTTAATTACTGATTGCGCTCCCCATGCTAAGTATAGGATGCGCAAAGTACAGTAAGCTCGCGCAATCACAGATGCACTAACAGGGTTATTCAGAGTGCATCAAAATGTCACTGACATTTCGGAGCTCTCCCGTTCGCCGTACTTTCGCGAGTTAAATTCATCGATACTGCGATGAATTCAGCATTCACCGCAGGCCAGGTCCCCGAAGTGGAGGGAATCAACCCGCCGAAAGCATCTGAAAAACCACCGCAAAACTGCCACGATGGAATTGGAAAACCGCTGCAAAACCGACAAATGAATAGAAAAGCTGCCGAATCGATCCAAAAAACCGCTGAATCGATCCAAAAAAACGCCAAATCGACTTTATAAACCACCGAAAAACCAATGAATGCATCCGACGATCAGCCGAAACGACCACCGAATCAATCTAAAAAAAGCAGACGACCCGCCGAACAGACTGCCGACCAGCTGCCGGAAAAAGCCGGTGACCCACTGAACAGACTGCCGGCCTGCTGACAGAAAAAGCCAACGACCCACCAAACAGACTGCCGACCAGCTGCTGGAAAAAGCCGGCAACCCGCCGAACAGACTGCCGGCCTGCTGCCAGAAAAAGCCAGCGACCCACCGAACAGACTGCCGGCCTGCAGCTGAAAAAAGCCGGCGACCCACCGAACAGACTGCCGGCCTGCTGCCGGAAAAAGCCGGCGACCCACCGAACAGACTGCCGGCCTGCTGCCGAAAAAGCCAGCGACCACCGAACAGACTGCCGACCAGCTGCTGGAAAAAGCCGGCAACCGCCGAACAGACTGCCGGCCTGCTGCCGAAAAAGCCAGCGACCACCGAACAGACTGCCGGCCTGCTGCCGGAAAAAGCCGGCGACCCACCGAACAGACTGCCGGCCTGCTGCCGGAAAAAGCCAGCGACCCACCGAACAGACTGCCGGCCTGCAGCCGAAAAAAGCCGGCGACCCACCGAACAGACTGCCGGCCTGCTGCCGGAAAAAGCCGGCGACCCACCGAACAGACTGCCGGCCTGCTGCCGGAAAAAGCCAGCGACCCACCGAACAGACTGCCGGCCTGCTGCCGGAAAAAGCCGGCGACCCACTGAACAGACTGCTGGCCTACAGCTGAAAAAAGCCGGCGACCCACCGAACAGACTGCCGGCCTGCTGCCGGAAAAAGCCGGCGACCCACCGAACAGACTGCCGGCCTGCTGCCGGAAAAAGCCAGCGACCCACCGAACAGACTGCTGACCAATGTAATATCGGTGTGAGGTGTAACTCTGTCACATATATTGGTACCATTTTTTTTAACGCTCGCAATGAGTCATCCTCTGCCTCGTTTCCCCAAAAGAAAGAGTTTAGAAAGTCGATTAATTTTTGTTATGTATGAGGAGGTCCACCAATAAGGGCGTAACTGTCTCTCTGCTGACAGTCACTGAAATATGTCCAGGGTTTTCACGGAACTCGTTGAGGACCTGCACCTTGGACTGAGCGGTAACCTCCAGCATGAGCTCGATACTCGTCAACAGCCAGAACAAGATTAACACAACATCACCCAACATGTCCATCTCATTCGTGGGCGACCATCACCACCCCCAAAAAAAATAAAATTCCATTGTGAGTGTGAAGGCGATCCACGGGAAGCTCACCCAAAAAACAACATGCAAACTCCGCTGCGGAGCGATGTGCGTTACTCCCTGTGTGTTCCTTTTACATGTCGAACACGCCTGTTGATAAGAACTTCTCTTACATACTTTAGCATCACCTATATATTTCACGTTCCCCACCCAAAATGCAGACAGAAATTCCCTAATTTAGCAGCTGAAATATTTCTGGCATACGGACAGATTCACGCACTGTACAGGCCGTACGGTTCAAGGAGACTGCGAAGCATGAACGCTGTACAAAGACATGCAGAAAGACCACCGGCGCCATGAGCCGTCTGATCACTCGGGTACGGAATAACTTGAAATTGGAAGAAAAAACATCCCAGACAATAAACTGTTAATTAAAGGGTCATTCTAACCCAAGCCATGTTGAATCCAAGAAGAACTTTAGCAACTGCATCCATTTACTTCTGCCCAGCACACTAGACACCAGGAGGTCTTTAGGGTCTAGACCTCTTCTGGTTTTCTACCTCTATCCATTTACTTCTGCCTACAAAGAGTTAATCCCATTTATTCATCTGCCTCCAGCATACTGCGGACTCCGCTCTGTGATCCATGGCTTTCTGGATCATAGCAAGAGGAGGGAGGGTTCAGTGTAGGGATGTGCGTTTCGGGTTTCGGAATTTCGGAATTTTCACGAAATTTCCCGATTCGTGTTTTCGGATTCGGACGAATTTCCGAATTGGGTCGGACCCGAAAACCGATAGATCCGAAAAGTTTTCCGAGCCGAAACGAAAAAATTTCGGATTTTTCGAATGGACTTGAAATGTGTCAAATCGAAATTTATTTTTGCTCTATTCATGATTTCGGTTCCATTCGTGATTTCGGTTCCATTTCGGTAATTCTGGACATCGTATATTTAACTATTATCGGTTATATCGCTGATTCTGTAAATTTTGTATTTGTAAATGCGTATCACTTGTTTCTTGTGGCATTCGGGTCAGTTTAGCGTTTTTTAAATCGTTTTGTTCATTTTTTTTGTTCCTTGGCTTTCATACCATTTTAATATGATTAAATAAAGTTGTGAAATGTATATTCAATAATTCATAAGAAAAAAAGGATCTTTATTTAATAAAAAAAAACACGATAGAATCGCCAGAATTATCGTAGACACTTTGAAACCAGGAGAACAGACGTTCCGAAAAAACGAAAATTTCCGAAATTTCCGAAAAGTCGATACAAAAAACGAGCAAAGTGACCCGAAAATACGAAAAATGGTCGATATTCCGAAAAAAAAATGTACACGAAAAACGAGCCGAACCGAACCGAATCGAAACAGAAATCGGTCGAAACGAGTCGAATCGAAAATTTTAAACATCCGAACAAATCGAACCGAAAAAAAATCGGTGCACAAGCCTAGTTCAGTGTTGAGGAGGAGGAAGGAGGTCAGGATACAGATGGACAGGAAAAGAGAAAAGCCAATTGGACGCAATGATCTGATAATCCACTGTAAATGCGAGACAAGCCTTAAAAAAACCCCTAAAAAAACATGATACATTTTGGTTACAGAATATCCAGATACAGCGGAGCAGCAGGAGAACTGGAGGAATATTCCCAATATGAAAGAAAGAATTTCAAACTGGCCAGAGGGAACTTTGGATTTTACATTTCTGTGATATACAGTATTTGGGTTGAGCCGTTTGTTTTATAATGGATCCTTAGATATTTAAATATAATATATAATACTTATTATATATTAAATTTAGGTTTCCATTGTAAAACAAATGGTTCAACCAAAAAATATAACACAAAAATGTAAAAAGAAAAGCCCAAATTCCCGTAGTGCAGGGAACGAATCTGAAAATCTGTCAAAAAATCACTGAAAATCCACAGAAAACCCCGTCGATAAGGCACCGATACGATCCGAAACATCGAATAGATCCAAAACACCGCAGAACGTACACGACGATCTTCCGCAAAGCCGCCGAATGTGTCTGAAAAAAGCCGACGATCCCCCGAACACAGCCCAACCAGCCGCCAAAAAAAGCCGACAACGGGGTTTCAAATTTGAAACGGTGTTTGCAAAAAAACTATTGAACCAAAATGTCTGGAATTAAAATATAAGAGCCTATGAATGATAATAAAAAGGTATGTTACAAAAGAAAACCTTATTAAAAAATCAGGAAAAACATTTTTGCAGAAAAATCCTGAAAAACGTCTTAAAAATCTTAAATAAATAAATAAATAAAGAGTCTTTTTGCTGCAGATTAAAATAATAAACGGTTTATTAGATATTGGGTAAAAACGGGAATATTTTTAACATTGAAGCCTATGGGATTCGCCTGATTAAACCTGCCGAATGAAACCACTGAACATCAGGGCATTTCACTGACATTTCTCTGCTGTTCAATGTGAATAAATTAACCATTGCTTTTCTATGGGGGATTTCACTCCCGACGAACAGGCACCGTATTTCACTGCCGCCGAACAGACACCGTACTGGCTGGCAGTTCACCAACATTTTCAAGTATGTCCTGGGTGGTGAATCTTGCCCAAGGACACTTACTGGAGCGGTGCTCTTGCCGGGTATCCACGTTTATAGAGCAGTGATGTTTCCTCTACTCCACCATATTAATCAACTTTGCTCCACCAGGTGATTCAGTCAAAGTTATCTGAAGTTGTTACTATTGGAATTCAATGAACATACATCGCCAGTTCGCCACTAGCACTGACACAGCTTATGGCAAATAATGGCAGAATAAGAATTCATTGGAGAATGGCCGCAGTGCACTCGTTTTTCAAAAGAATTGTGGTGATTTGGGGCTCATTATGGCAACTCGTCCTGCCATTGTCAGGAATGGGAGTGCGATGGTGGGTGAAGTAAGCCCAGGATGCAGTGATCGTAGGAGCCACACAGGTTGCTGGGTACTGAAGGTTTATTGAAGAATAAACAAAGCAAACAGTAAATAATATGAGCACTAGCAGGCAACAGACTGTATGCAAGTTTCAGGGTTCAGCTTGGAAACAGGGGTTCGAGAGCAGGGTATACTTGAATGAGGATTCTTGGGAGCGGGGTACACTTGAAGGACGAGGATTCTTGGGAGCGGGGTACACTTGAAGGAGGGTTCTTGAGAGCGGGGTACCTTGATGAACGAGGGTTCTTGAGAGCGGGGTACCTTGGTGAACGAGGGTTCTTGAGAGCAGCTTACCTTGATGAGGAGATTCTCCTTGGTAGCAGGGTTCCACTTGGGAGTATCACTGGAGGGATACAGGTACAACGGTAGGGAGCTTCAGGAACAGGTCTGCACTTCCAGGGACGTTTATGTTGAAGCCCTGATGGAAGGGTGGATCCCTCTTTTAAGCAGGCTTCATTTAGGTGAAATAGTATACACCTGTAGGTATCACAACAGAAGCTTAACAGCCAGATAGGGGAATCTGTAACCTGCATACAAACCTAGGCAGGTGAATAAGGGTTTGCCAGGGATTAGGTGCGGGCACAGGCTTGATTCATGACAGCCATTGTTGGATTTTTATGCACTGGATGGCCATTGTGTTCACCACAGTTACAACAAAACTCGGCACCAGTGGATTGTGACTATCCTGTTTAGTGTCCATTGAAGATCTATAGATTCCAGTGTTGGACGAGAAGACTTGCAGGGTAATTCAAAGAGATCCGAATTGCTTGAGAAAGGTAACCGAACGCTGAAAATCAGCGTTCGGTTACCTTTCTAGGCCATTCGGCTATTCAGAGAGCAGGCAATTCGCCAAATCCTGGCGAATTGCCTGCACATACGGTGCCTGTTCGGTGCCTGTTCGAGGGCAGTGAATCCCCATAGAGAAGCAATGCTTCGGCTATTCAGAGAACAAAAACCAGCAGTGAAAGGTTCCCCTAATGCCCTGCCATTCGGTGGCTTCATGCGGCAAATTTATTCAGGCGAATCCCATAGGCTTCAATGTTAAAAATATTCCCGTTTTAATTCAATATCTAATAAACCGTTCATTATAAAATTCTGCAGTAAAAAGTCTCTTTATTTATAGATTTTTTAGGACATTTTAAGCATTTTTCTGGATTTTTTTTAAAAAAAGTCAGATTTTCTTTTCGTTTTTAACTTTTCTTCTTTTTTCTGTAACAGCCCTCTTTATTATCATTCATTGGATTTTATATGTAAATTTCAGACATTTTCGCTGAGTAGTTTCTTTGCAAACAGCGTTTCACTTTTCAATCATTCAAGCAAACTGTTTTTTTAATTTATTCACTGCCTCTCCTGCGGTCTCGGCTTTTTCCGGCAGCTACGCTGCGTGTGATCGGCTCCTGCTCGGGTTTTTCTGGCGTCTTCGACGGGTAAGGCTGGGGTCAGACGAGCGCAGTTATCACGTCCGTGTTGCCGCACATTTGTACGTCCGTGGCAGCATAGCATTCTGACCAATGGAGACCCACACACCAAGTACGTCCGCACGGAAGTGTGGACACATGACGGACGCGGCAAACGGACGCAGGTTAGGCAAGAACGTAATACTGCTAGGACGGACGTGCAGAGTGCGCCACGTCCACAACGTCTGCATAGCTTTGTGTGTGAGTGATACAACAAGGTCAGACGGACTGCATTTATACATCCAGCATTTTTGACGGACAGAATGTTCTTTCATTGTAAATTATTTTCCCTGCTACATCCGTCAAAAAATACGTCAGTGAAAAAAACAGACTGTGTGTGGCCACTACCTTGTCATCAGTCAGAAAGTACGTCCGTACTGCACGGACGCACAGTCCGTACAAAATGCGCTCGTCTGACCCTAGCCTTAATCCAGATGTTTTTGCGGTTTTCAGCGTGCATTCGCCGGGTTTTGCAGTTAGTTTTCGTCGGGTTTGCGGCGACTTTTCCCTGCAATTCGGCGGCCCTGTGGTGCTTGCTGAATACACCGCAGGGTCACCGAAATGGGATCGGCAAAAGGAACCGAATTGAAGAGAACGAAAAGTCACCGAACGTGCAGTGACTTTTCGAATCTCTTTGAATTATCCTGATAGTTTCCGGTAAAACTCTGCTTGTGCTTTTATCTGATTCAAAACCCAATGATTACACCATAAAAAAAACAGAACGTAAGAAAAAAAATCTCTTCCCGAAGCCACACACGTCGCTAATTTGCAGTCGCCCCCAGTATGATACCAGTAGTAACTGGTATGGTGGGAGCATTAAGGGGCTGCTCGATCACCACCAATTATCCAGAACCTGCCGACTGGACTGTGCAACAAGCGGACACTGTGCGCCGCGGACGTGAAGGCAGATAATAGGGGCACTGTGCGCGTTCAAAGTAGAGCAAAGCACAATATAGGAGCATTTAAACTTGTACAATTTAGACAATTAAGATGTGATTATCCGGTGGGGGTCCTCGGAGGGGTCCCCGCAGAGACGCACAATGCTTTTCTGATTGTCCAAGACATTTAAATTTTTTGAGTATTGAAGCAGAAATTCTGTTTATGACAGTGTATGGAACGGAGTGATTGGTTTTCAAATGAAACAAAAGACGTATTCTTCCCAAATGGGTTCGACACCACCCCGTTCCATAATTATCAGAATGTAGGTTGCTGGAAAAATACAGCCCGGCTATTTAGGAGGAAAAAAGAAAGAAATTACACTCAGCGGAGAAAAGTTTAGACCAGCGACGTTCAAGAAACAATGTTTCTTCCTCTTGAATTCTTCCCAAAACGAAGGAGATGATTCACTAACCTGCGAATTTCACCGTATCTGCAATTGCGGGACCATTCGACTACTCACTTACAGGGTTATTCAGAGAGCACCGAAATCTCGCCGACATCCCAGTGCCTTTTCGTTACCCGCACTTTGGCGCGATTCAGCGATTCTAGTTTGCCGACTCTGCGGTGCATTCAAGTACAAACACAGGGACCCAGAGTGCAGGGAAAACTCGCCGAACAGTCGACGAACACTGACTGAAAACCCGCAGAAACTGCTGCAAAAACCACGCCGAACACGCCAGAAAAAGCTGCTGAGCCACCGATCACAGCGAAGAGCAGCCGCCGGAAAAAGTCGACAAGCTGACAAACGGGGTAAAAAAACAATACCCTTGAAAGTATCAAAATGTAAACGCTGTTTACATAAAAACTACTGAATTAAAATGCCTGGAATTTACATATAAAGATCCTACGAATAATAATGAAAAGGTCTGATACAGAAAAATGAAAAAAAACGATAAAAAAAAAACGAAAAACTATTTGCCAAAAAAATCCAGAAAAATGCCAAAAAGATCCTAAAAAAATCTATAAATAAAGAGACTTTTTGCTGCAGATTAAAATAATAAACAGTTTATTAGATATTGGATAAAAGCGGGAATATTTTTAACATTGAAATCTATGGGATTCACCTGATTAAACCTGTCGAATGAAACCACCGAATATCAGGGCACTTCAGCAACTTTTCACTGCTGTTCGGTGTCTGTGAATAGATTAACCATTTCTTATCTATGAGGGATTTCACTGCTGTCGAACAGGCACCATACTTTCTGGCAGTTCGCCAAAATTTACCACCGAATTGCACCGAATGGTGAATTTCCCACTACGGTGCAATTTCATGGCAGTTCAGCAATTCAGAAAGCTGGAACTTCGCCAAATATTGGTGTGTTGCCAGTGAAATACGGTGCAGTTCGCCTCAGGTCTCAGGCAATTTGGCATCCTTAGGTGGCAGTGAATTTCCCAATGGAGAAGTAATGGCTAATCTATTCAGAGAAAGCCGAACTGCACCGAAATGTTGGCGAAATGCCCTGATTTTTGGTGCTTCAGTTCAACTGGTTTAAATAGGAGAATCCCATAGGATTCAATATATAAAATAAATAACGGTTTTATAATTTTTTTTTTCTTCAACCGTTCATCACTTTCATTTGCAGCAAAAAGTATTTTTATTTATTTATTTTTTAGGGATTTTTCTGGATTTTTTTATTCTTTTTTTTTTAAATCGTGTTTTTTTTTTATTCTGTAGCAACAAAAACTATTTTCAAACACAGCGTCCCTTTAAAGTTACTCAAAGATTCCTGGTGTTTAATGTCACACTGAGCATGACCTGCCTTTGACAGTAAAGCCAGTTTAATGTTCATGTAGAGTAAGAGCCACCAAATTTGGGGAACTGTGACATAGTGGTGGGTATAACATGACAATCCGGAATGGGTTTCTATGCATTAGGAGTTATTCACTAACCAACGATGTTCGTATTTCGGCAATTCAGAGAAGGAAAATTCAACTCCGGCAGGCGATGCTCCTGCAGACAATGCTGAACAATGGTACCCCTGTTATTCTTCAGTAAAATGAGTAACCTGTGGCTATTCTCCGTTCAGCGAGATCTGACGGTGTTTGTATCAGCAGGGAATGTACTGTGGGGGTTTTAAAGAGACGATCGCCATAGAAAAAAATGGAAAAACCAACATAAAAACAACACTAGAGTATTAGCAGAGTAGGACCCGTTTACCGGGATACATCGGCACAGCACGGCCATATGGTGTGACCACAACTCTACGTAGGGTTTTGTGTTTGTATCCTTCATAAGGTTTGAGTGAACTGAGCTGTTTTCTCTTTAACAGTTACTCCCGTTTATGAAAAGTGTCATCTGAACGAACCCTACGGAGTTGATCGTGTCAGCTCTCCCCCTTTCCCTCTCATTCAATGTGGTCTGTGAAAGACATACTGTATGTGGGTATGAATCATGTGCCTAATGTCTGCGAAACCATGCTTATTTTCTTCCTTCTCCTCTTCCTCGCTTTCTTCCTACAATCCTGCCTTTCCCCTCCCTTCCCCATCCATCCCTCCCTCGTTTACTTCATTCTTTCTTTAACTCTTTCGTTCCTGTATTCCTCCATCTTTTAATTCCTTATTCTCTTTTTCCTCCTCTCTCCTTTCCTTCAGCCTTTCTTTATTGCCTTTCATTCCCATATTCCTCCATCCTCTCCTTTCTTATTTTCTTCCTTCCCCTCCTTCCTTTTCTTCCTTCATTCTTATCTACCTCCCATGTTTCCATCTCTCATCTCTCCCTTCCTTCCTTCCCCCTCCTTTTCTTCCTCATGTCCTCTATTCTTTCCTCATGTCCTGTCTTCATTCCCCCAACTCCTTCCCTTCTTTATGTCCTTTCTTCCTTCCTTTCCTTCCTTATGTCCTTTCTTCATTCCTTGCACTTCTTTCCTTCCTCATGTCCTTTCTTCCATCCTTCCTCCTTTCCTTTTTTTCTCTGTCTTCCCCCTCCCTTCCTTCTTCGTGTCCTTTCTTACTTACTTCCATTCCTTCCTTCCCCACTCTTCCTCTCCTACCTCATGCCCTTTCTTCTTTCCTCCTCCCCTTCCTTTTCTTCCTTGTGTCCTTTTTTCCTTCCTCCTACCCCTTCCTTTCCTTTCTCATGTTCTTTCTTCCTTCCTTCCTTTCCATCCTCATACCCTGCCTTCATTCCTCCCACTCCTTTGCTTCGTCGTGTCCTTTCTTCCATCCTTCCTCCTTTCCTTTCCTTCTTATTTTCTCTGTCTTCCCCCTCCCTTCCTTCTTCATGTCCTTTCTTACTTACTTCCATTCATTCCTTCCCCCTCTTCCTTTCCTTCCTCATGCCCTTTCTTCCTTCCTCCTCTCCCTTCCTTTCCTTTCTTGTGCCGTTTCTTCCTCCAACCCCTTCCTTTCCTTCCTCATGTTCTTTCTTCCTCCCTTCCTTTCCTTCCGCATGTCCTATCTTCATTCCTCCCACTCCTTTTCTTCCTTCCTCCTTTCCTTCCTTTCTCTCTGTCTTCCTCCTCCTTTCCTTCCTCATGTCCTTTCTTACTTACTTCATCTCCTTCCTCCTCTCCTTCCTTTCCTTTCTCATGTCCATTCTTCCTTCCTCCTCACCTTCCTTTCCTTTCTCATGTCCATTCTTCCTTACTCCTCCCCTTCCTTTCCTTCCTCATGTCCATTCTTCCTTCCTCCTCCCCTTCCTCATGTCCATTCTTCCTTCCTCCTCCCCCTTCCTTTCCTTCCTCATGGTCATTCTTCTTTCCTCCTACCCTTCCTTTCCTTTCTCATGTCCATTCTTTCTTCCTCCTCCCCTACCTTTCCATTCTCATGTTCATTCTTCCTCCCTCCTCCCCTTCCTTTCCTTCATCATGGCCATTCTTCTTTCCTCCTCCCCTTCCTTTCCTTTCTCATGTCCATTCTTCCTCCCTCCTCCCCTTCCTTTCCTTCCTCATGGCCATTCTTCTTACCTCCTCCCCTTCCTTTCCTTTCTCATGTCCATTCTTCCTCCCTCCTCCCCTTTCTTTCCTTCCTCATGGCCATTCTTCTTCCCTCCTCCCCTTCCTTTCCTTTCTCATGTCCATTCTTCCTTCCTCCTCCCCTTCCTTTCCTTCATCATGGCCATTCTTCTTTCCTCCTCCCCTTCCTTTCCTTTCTCATGTCCATTCTTCCTCCCTCCTCCCCTTCCTTTCCTTCCTCATGGCCATTCTTCTTCCCTCCTCCCCTTCCTTTCCTTTCTCATGGCCATTCTTCCTCCCTCCTCCCCTTCCTTTCCTTCCTCATGGCCATTCTTCTTTCCTCCTCCCCTTCCTTTCCTTCCTCATGTCCATTCTTCCTCCCTCCTCCCCTTTCTTTCCTTCCTCATGGCCATTCTTCTTTCCTCCTCCCCTTCCTTTCCTTTCTCATGTATATTCTTCCTTCCTCCTCACCTTCCTTTCCATTCTCATGCCCTTTCTTACTTCCTCCTCCCCCTTCCATTCCCTTCCTTCTTTCCTTCTGCCTCCTCCCGGCACTTTATTTGAGATGTTGCACCTTGTTTCTGCCCTTCTTCTGATTCAGTTGGTGTTAGAGATACACAAAGTCCTTCATTTGGCACCGGACCAGGCAGCACTCATTATTCCCCAGCTGGTAGTGTAAATGCCCATCATTCTGTTCGCCAAGCAGAGCCAGAGCACCAGATCAACCTGGTAAAGCAAAAGTCTCACTTGTAGATGTTCTCAGCTCTGCTGGAATCCGGCCAAACCTTTCTCTTCCTCATTAAAATTTTGTAAGTTGGTGACGTTTGTGTGTCACGCCGGCGTGTTATTTCATGGTGCATAAAGCTATGCAGGTTACGCAGTATTGTACGTAGGTAACTCTGTTTATTTAGGTGACTGGATCGTGAGCTAACTCGTAAAAATACATTTACAGTGACGCGGCTGTGAGCACTCAATATAGGAAGGAAGCCCGAAGATCACGGCCATCCCTTGTAAAACTTCATTCAAGGTCTACTATGAAAAGTAAATGGCTTAGTGTGAAAATGGGTGGACGCCCTTTCACTCCTCCAAAGGAGCTTTTGTGGGCTCCTAATTGTTATCGGCAGGACGTCAATTCAATTATTTGTTTGGTGGTTACTTGGAGACATGAATCGCAGAAGCAGGTGGTGGACCTAAGAGTCCCACATGATTCTCGACCCCACGGCTCCTGCGATGTCAAAGGTGTGCTATTGAGGCTATTATCGTCAGGGTTGCCGGCCACAAATCTCAGAGCTGCACAACACTGTCAAACAAGATAAGGTTGTGTTGGACATGGAAGTGGTGGTGCATGAAAGGGGAGAGATATCACATAAACTGACAATGGGGGCATAACATAATTGAAATGGGGCTGTCAGGTTCATCGTCGTCGCTGGTGCAAAAAGGATAAAACCGTTGCTTCTCCTCCATGAAAAGTACTGCCCTGCTGGACCTTCCCTTTGCAGCAGCTCCCTGGCAGATTCCACAGGAGTCAGCAATTACCTGTAAGGAGGTCTCCTTAAAGGGAGGTCACACCCTCCCATACTGGTGCATTGTATGCTGCTCAGTGCTCCAGTCCACCTGCTGGCATCCAGATCTCCCTACTATATCGTGAACCAGACCTTTTGGCTTTCCCTACCGGACTTTGCTACTATCTCCTTGCCATGACCAAAGGATTTGCCCCTGGACTATGCTTTATGGACTACCTTCTTGAATACGCCTTGTGTACTTTGCATGCCAACGTGCTACACTGTGTTTCCTCCATTGAGCACCAACCATGTCTCCAGTAACCCTGCCAACCTGGTCTCCAGCCCACAGTGTCCCAAAGATCCCAGTCAGCCGTTTTCCTGTGCCATCTGTCTGTTGTCTTTATGTCTTTATTAAAATAAAGGAAGCTCTCAATGTCATTGACTGGCAGAAACTCTTTCACGGGAAAAACACTGAGGATAAGTGGAATATCTTTAAACTAACACTAGAAAAGTACACGTCACAATATATTCCACTGGTTAATAAATATAAAAGAAACAGACTGAAACCAATGTGGCTTAGTAGGAAGGTAACTAAGGAAATGAAAAATAAAAAGAAGGCATTTAAAGCTTTTAAATTTGATAAATCTGAGGCATCCTATAAAGCATATAGGGCAGCCAATAAAGCATGTAAAAATGCGATTAGATGGGCTAAACTAGAAAATGAAAAAGAAATAGCCAAAGAGAGCAAGACCAACCCTAAAAGATTCTTTAGGTACATAAATTCTAAAAAACCCAAGAGTGAAAATGTAGGTTCACTAAAATCTGAGTCAGGGTTATTGTTAACTGAAGATCAGGATAAGGCAGAAATTTTAAATGATTATTTTTCTTCAGTATTTATCAAAGAGAAACCTATAACAGGAGACATGAAATTCATTAATAAAAACTTACTAATACAAAGTGACTGGTTGACTCAGGACAAGGTTTTACACAAATTAAACAATGTGAATGCTAATAAAGCCCCAGGGCCAGATGGAATTCACCCGCGAGTACTGAGAGAGCTATGTGTTGAAATATGTAAACCTCTGTTCTTAATCTTTCAAGATTCTTTTCTTTCAGGAATAGTACCAGAGGATTGGAGAAAAGCTGACGTGATCCCTATATTTAAGAAAGGTTTAAAATTTGTGCCTGGGAATTATAGACCTGTGAGCTTAACATCTGTGGCTGGGAAAGTATTTGAGGGGTTACTAAGGGATAATATTCAGGAATTTATTGGGAGGTATAATGTAATTGGCAAAAATCAGCATGGTTTCATGAAACACAGATCATGTCAGACTAACCTAATTACGTTCTATGAGGAAGTAAGTAGAAGTATAGATCAGGGGGTCGCAGTGGATGTGATTTACTTAGATTTTGCCAAAGCTTTCGACACAGTTCCACACAAAAGGTTATTACTTAAATTAAGAAAAAATGGTCTAGATGAAAATACTTGTTCTTGGATAGAAAACTGGCTAAAAGATAGGGTACAGAGAGTGGTCATAAATGGTACATTTTCAAGATGGACACCAGTGGTAAGTGGTGTCCCTCAGGGGTCTGTTATAGGACCAATACTATTCAATTTATTTATAAATGACCTTGAGATAGGCATTGAAAGTCATGTATCAGTGTTTGCAGATGACACAAAGCTAGGAAAAGTAATACAATGTGAGCAGGATGTTACTTCGCTGCAGAGGGATTTAGATATATTGGGGGACTGGGCACTTAAATGGCAGATGAGATTTAATCTAGATAAATGTAAAGTTATGCACTTTGGAGTGAAGAACACACAAGCAATTTATACCCTAAATGGTACGGAGTTAGGGAAATCCAAGCAGGAGAAGGATTGGGAATAATCATAGACTTCAAACTAAGTAACAATGTGCAATGTCAAACAGCAGCCGCCAAGGCCAGCAAAGTACTGGCATGCATTAAAAGGGGAGTTCACTCACGGGATGAAAACATAATTTTGCCTCTGTATAAATCAATGGTCAGGCCGCACCTTGAATATGCCGTGCAATTTTGGGCACCTGTCTTAAAAAAAGATATTATATCGTTAGAAAAAGTGCAGAGACGGGCAACTAAATTAATAAGGGGGATGGAAGGGTTAAGTTATGAGGAAAGACTAACAAGCTTAAACCTGTTTAGTTTAGAGAAAAGGCGCCTTAGAGGGGATCTGATAACCTTATATAAATATATACGGGGCCATTATCAACCATTGTCTGATAACCTATTCATTAACAGGACTATACATAGGACAAGGGGTCATCCATTTAGACTGGAAGAAAGAAAATTTAGCTTAAAGCATAGGAAGGGTTATTTTACGGTGAGAACAATAAAGCTGTGGAATTCTCTGCCTGTTGAGGTGGTTGGGTCAGAGTCTGTACAGACTTTTAAAAAACGACTGGATGACTTCCTGCAGACACAGAATATTAAGGGTTATAATATTTAATATGTGGGTAAAAGCTTCTTGATCCAAGGAGAAATCTGACGCCATTCTGGGGTCAAGAAGGAATTTTTTCCCAGTATGTTGCATATTGGCAAGCATTCAGACTGGGTTTTTTGCCTTCTTTTGGATCAACAGCAGTAGGTTATGTGGGAGAGGCTGAACCCGATGGACGCATGTCTTTTTTCAGCCTATATAACTATGTAACTATGTAAGTTTCCCTGTATTCCTGACCTGTGTTCTGCGTTGTCTCTGTTACCCAGCTGTATCCCATGTCAGCCTTTTTCCTGTCTCGCCGCCTCACTAGTGATTCCTGTGCAAGTACTAATAAACCTCCTTTATCCTTCGTACCCTCGCCTCCTGTGTGTTCACGTCATCCTGAGCTCATACCCTCGCCCGCCGGTCCAGAACCCTGGCAGGGGCACCGGTCAAATCAGATATAAATGGGGCTAAAAGGAACTGACAACGGAGACAAAAAAACGTGGACGTGATTGCCGCTGCTTAATTCATCCATCACAATGAGCAACGCGGATTATCTTTTAGTCGAATAGACCATTGAGGCATGTCTGTCCGTTTCCTCAGGAGGGAGCAGTCCACAGATTCTTCTTTTAAAAAGCAATAACTCGCTTAAGTAGGAAATAGATAATGGATGTAGATTGGATAGATGTAGAAAAATAGAAAAAAAAAATTTAGCACCTCCTAAAATCTGGTGCTAAATGATTCCGCAAATGCAAAATCCTTTAAGATACTGTAAAACCACCCGCTAAGAGTCCCATACTCACCTCTCATACCACGGAGAAAAGGGTGGCTCGATTCTCCACTTCATCTCCTTGGGAGCAGAGTGAGACTGGGAACAAATAGTTTCTAGTCTCACTCCGTGATCACTCTGCGACATTGCTCAATCTCGCAAGAGTGAGGTCATGCAGAGCTCGCAGCCCGAAAGCACAACCCTTCATGTACTCCAGGAGGTGATACTCACGGCGGGGCGAAAGCATTACTGCGGATATCAGGAAGGTTAGAGCTGCGGTCCGGGGCCAGGTGCTGAGATAGCACCTTCTATTATTATTATTATTAACATTTATTTATATAGCGCCACATATCCCGCAGCGCTTTACAAGATCAGTGTACAAGGGTTGATACATTAGAATACCACACATTATTATTATTCTTTATTTATAAAGCTCCAGCATATTCCGCAGCGCTTTACAAGATCAGTGTACAAGGATTGATACATTAGAATACCACACATTATTATTATTATTATTCTTTATTTATAAAGCGCCAGCATATTCCGCAGCGCTGAATGGATGATACGGCCTGATTCGGGGGAAAAAATACACAGGTAGAATCTTTCCCACTGCAGCCTCTTAAAGAAGGTACCTTGTTAACCCTTAATTGACAGAATAAAGACAAAAAAGAAAAGGGGGCAAGATAGGTGGATAATGAAAAAATACCTCTGAAGCACCCCAGATACAGTTAGGGTACTCCTAGGGTTCACAGTAGATTGATATCTTGAAAGAGCGCTTTTGCTTCTTAGTTGTTTTTTTGTTTTTTTCTGCAGTGTAAATCGTTCGAACGAGGGGAATGAACTCACGTGGTCCTGAGCCTGTAATTCTACTGGCTCAGTAACGGTAGGGATGTGCGTTTCGGGTTTCGGAATTTCGGAATTTTCACGAAATTTCCCGATTCGTGCATTCGGATTCGGACGATTTTACGAAAATGTTCAGATCCGAAAACAGCAGATCCGAAAACATTTACGAGACGAAACTAAAATTTGTTCGGAATTTTCGAATGGACTAGAAATGTGTAAAATCGAAAATCATTTTCATTCCATTCGTAATTTCGGCTCCATTCCTGATTTCGGTTCCATTTCAGTAATTTCGGACAACATATTTTTTGGTTATATCGCTGATTCTGTAATTTTGTATCATTCCCATCTCAATGTATCCTTCTTGTAAAACATGAGAAATCTCAATGTATCCTTCTTGGAAAACCAGAGAAATCTCAATGTATCCTTCTTGTGAAACCAGAGAAATCTCAATGTATCCTTCCTGGAAATCCAGAGAAATCTCAATGTATCCTTCTTGTAAAACATGAGAAATCTCAATGTATCCTTCCTGGAAAACCAGAGAAATCTCAATGTATCCTTCTTGTGAAACCAGAGAAATCTCAATGTATCCTTCTTGTAAAACATGAGAAATCTCAATGTATCCTTCTTGTGAAACCAGAGAAATCTCAATGTATCCTTCCTGGAAAACCAGAGAAATCTCAATGTATCCTTCTTGTGAAACATGAGAAATCTCAATGTATCCTTCTTGTAAAACATGAGAAATCTCAATGGCAGAATTATCGTATCGACAGAAATATCGGATCCGAAAAACCATTAGTTTACGTCAAAACGAATAGACACTTTGAAACGAGGAGAACAGACATTCCGAAAAACACAAAAATTTCGGAAATTACGAAAAAGTCTATACGAAAGACGAAACGAAAACGAAACGGAAATGAGCCGAAACGAAAATTTACAAAATACGAACGAACCGAACCGAATCGAACCGAAAAAAAAATCGGTGCACAAGTCTAGGTAACGGTAGCAATGGGTGCCTTCAAATGGCAGCACCAGTCCCCGTTGATGACTGCACCAAACTTCGTTCCAGACTGTGTGTGTATAAAAAATGATTGTATTCCATAGCCAACAAACAAACAAAAAGTGTTTCACCTTCCGGCTTCATCAGTTGGTCGATATGACTGACTATATCGATGTCACGGGGACCCAGGGGATGCGGCGCCTGGCAGCAGCTTCCTCGCTGCTCGCTGGCCAGGCGCCGAATGTAAGCGCTTCCGGGCCCGCTCACGTGGGACGCCAAGGGGCGGGGCCTGGCGCTGTGACGCGGACCCGCCGGGTTTAAAACCCAGTCTCTCCCATACACCGGTGCCCTGACGTGGTATTCACCTCCCGCAGAGCTCTTGTGTGATTTTGGCTATCTCCTGTGTTAATCCTGTGTATGACCCTTGGCATTGGCAAACGAACCCTCTTGTGTATAACCCTTGGCATTGGCAAACGAACCCTCCTGTGTATGACCCTTGGCATTGGCAAACGAACCCTCCTGTGTATGACCCTTGGCATTGGCAAACGAACCCTCCTGTGTATGACTCCTGGCATTGGCATTTACTCTGTTCTAGGTTCTGCCCTTAACGTTGGTACCGGAGGTCAGTCTATGTGGCACCCTAAGCACGCATCAGACTACCTCTGCTATTACTAAAGTCCTAGGGAGGACTTGTGATCTGGTCTGTACCCCTGTCTGGTATTTCCCTTTCTTTGTCTATTACCTGTTTCGTTGCCTTTATAGCTTTGCCGACCATTCAAGGATCGGAAGAGTAGAAAGGGAGCTGCATAAAGAGATTTATATCTTAGTAGTCAGAAAGATTCGTGACGATACTCTATTCCATACCCCTGTCTGGTGTTACCCCTTGTTTATATATTGTCTGGTTATTTGTCTGTTTAGTATCACCGACCATTCAAGGATCGGAAGGGTAGAGAGCGGTCTGCGTAAAGGGACCACACTTTTGGTAATCAGGGGGATCCGTGACATTACGTCAGGGCCAATGGATCCCGCAGACCTCTCTAACCAGCTGGCACGTATCGCAGCCAGACAAGAGGAACAGGACCATAGAATGGACCAGATTTCTCTCGCTCTGCAAACCCTGCTAAATCGGTCCAATACAGGTACCACAAACCCTCCAGATCCAGTGTTACCTAGGGTCAGTCCGGTCTCCCCTGAAGGACATAGGCTTAGTATGAAGGCACCCCTACGCTATGATGGTACACCAAGCCTATGTCGGGGGTTTTTGACTCAACTCGAGATTCTGTTTGAGAACAATCCAGGTTCTTGTATGTCTGATAAAGCCAAAGTAGGATATCTGATTAATCATTTAACAGAAAAAGCTTTATTGTGGGCTACGCCGTTGTGGGAAAATAAAAAACCCATCATTTATGACTATGAGGGTTTTACCTCTGAGTTAAAACGTACCTTTGATCCCTCTAGAAGGGCTACCAATGCGGGTAGGTCCTTGTTTCATATCAAACAAGGTAATAAGAGGGTCGCCGATTATGCCATAGAGTTTAAGACTTTGGTTTCTGAAGTACTTTGGCCGAACGACGTTTTAACCTTAGCCTTTACCGAAGGCTTGAACGAGGCTTTTATGTTTGAACTGGCTCCTTAAAATTACCAGAAAGTCTGGAACACCTGATAGATTTCTGTATAGCCATGGACGATCAAATCAGGGAAAGGAGACACACCAGAGATAGACCCAGAAGGGTCTTGCCTCCTTTACCCTCGTTACCCAGACACTCCAGTACATCAGGTGGTTCGGAGAATGAAAAAACTGATTTACCGGTCGTTGAACCCATGCAAATAGGGAGGACAGGTATTTCAGAAGCAGAAAAAGCTCACAGAAAAGAAAAGGGGCTCTGCTTTTATTGTGCAGGGGCAGATCACTTCCGCCTTCGATGTCCTCAGAGACCCAGGGTTGGCAGGGTTGAACATAGCAGAGTGGGATTCAGAACAGGAGACACCCAGGTTATCGGTTCTCTGTGTGCCTCCTTTGTGGATAATGAGAAAAAAAAATCCAGGATTCTGTTACCGGTCTCCCTAGCCTGGGAGGGGGTTCACCTCAAGACTGAGGCGTTTTTGGACTCTGGGGCCTCAGGCAATTTTATGGATAAGAATTTTGCTGCCAAAAACCTCATACCACTGGTTCTCAGGGAAAGGCCTCTAAGGGTGGAGGCCATAGATGGTAACCCTCTGGCATGTCCTCATATCACTCACGATACAGTCGATGTATGTATGAAAGTAGGAGTTTTACACCAGGAGACAATAAGATTTCAAATCATTGAATCACCCTCATGTCCTGTCGTCCTTGGGTTTCCATGGCTAACAGAGCACAACCCAGTAGTCGATTGGGTCCAGAGAGACATAAAATGTTGGGGTCAAAGTTGTCAGTCTAAGTGCCTAGGCACAGTTAATGTGATTGGTAGCCTCAATATTGCCACAGCCCCTCCTTTGTCCACAGAGGTCCCTGAATGTTACCGGGCATTAAAGGAGGTGTTCTCTAAAGCCAGGACTGAGGTTCTACCACCACATCGTCCATATGACTGTGCCATTGACTTGCTCCCCGGTACGATGCCTCCTAGGGGTCACGTATACCCTTTGTCGCAAAGGGAGAACGACATTATGGAGGAATATATAAGGGAGAATCTGGAACGAGGATTCATTAGACGGTCCTCCTCCCCAGCAGGAGCAGGTTTCTTTTTTGTCTCCAAAAAAGAGGGAGATCTGCGACCTTGCATCGACTATAGGGGTTTGAATAGGATCACTATAAGAAATGCATATCCCATACCCCTCATAACAGAATTGTTTGACCGATTAAAAGGGGCTCGTGTCTATACTAAGCTTGATTTACGCGGAGCGTACAACCTGGTCAGGGTTAAGAAGGGAGACGAATGGAAAACGGCTTTTAATACACGTAGCGGGCATTACGAATACCTGGTGATGCCTTTTGGGTTGTGTAATGCGCCAGCCGTCTTTCAGGACCTTATAAATGACACTCTAAGGGAATTTCTGCAAGAATTCGTCATAGTATATCTGGATGATATCCTGATATACTCTCCTGATGTGGACACTCATCATGTCCATGTAAAACAAGTGTTGAAAAAACTATTGAAGGCTGGATTGTACTGTAAGCTAGAAAAATGTCTATTCGACATAGTAACTGTGCAATTCCTTGGTTATATTATAACTCCTGGGGGGTTTCAAATGGATCCTAAGAAGCTCTCAGCTATTCTTGACTGGCCTTTACCCCAAGGACTTAAAGCCATTCAGAGGTTTCTGGGGTTCACGAACTATTACAGAAGGTTCATTAAAGATTTTTCGGCCTTGGTGGCCCCTCTCACGGCTATGACAAAGAAAGGGGTGGGAAATCAGAAATGGACACCTCAAGCCACTCAAGCCTTTGAGACACTTAAGCAAGCCTTTACTACTGCTCCTGTTCTCCGGCATCCAGATCCGGCTCTGCCTTTCCAATTAGAAGTTGACGCCTCCGAACTAGGTCTTGGTGCAGTCTTGTCCCAAAGGGAGGCTCCTGACAAACCCTTGCATCCATGCGGCTTCTATTCTCGAAAGTTGTCCCCGGCAGAGAAGAACTATGACATTGGAAATAGAGAATTGTTAGCAGTCATCGCGGCCTTGGCCGAATGGAGATACTTATTAGAAGGGTCTAAGGACCCGTTGTTATCATAACCGACCATAAGAATCTCACGTACATTGGAGATGCCAAACGTTTAAACTCCAGACAAGCGAGATGGTCATTGTTTCTTTCAAGTTTTAATTACGTACTTACCTATAGACCTGGGTCCAGAAACATTAAAGCAGACGCATTGTCGAGACAGTATGAGTCTTATGAACATAATATCCAAGATCAGCATCCCATTGTACCCCAGGAGAGGATTATAGCCGCTACCACGATTAGTGTTTCGTCTCCTCTAATGAAAAGGTTGCAGACCGTCCAGGGTGCAGCTCCTGGGGGAAAACCTCCTGCGAAACTCTTTGTACCTGAGAACGAAAGAGAAGAGGTACTCAACATCTATCATGACAATAAAACTTCCGGGCATATGGGTATCACCAAGACTGTGTCTAGTATCAGTAAACTCCTCTGGTGGCCCACGTTGCGCCGAGACGTCAAAGATTACATTGCCGTGTGCGAAGTGTGCACAAGGCAGAAAAGTCCCAAAACAGCACCCATTGGCTTACTCCAGCCTTTGCCGATCCCCGAACGACCCTGGTCACATGTAGCCATGGATTTTATAGTAGAGCTACCTGAGTCAAGAGGGAATACAGTGATACTTACGATCATAGATCGATTTTCCAAGATGGGTCACTATGTTCCTCTTCAGAAACTACCTTCGGCAGCTGAACTGGTGCCCATATTCATTGCCAATGTGGTCCGCATTCACGGTGTCCCTCGGGAGATAGTCTCTGATAGGGGGACCCAATTCATCTCCGGATTCTGGAGAGGGTTTTGTAAGAACGTGGGAATAGACCTCTCTTTCTCTTCGGCCTATCACCCCCAGACCAATGGAGCAGCAGAACGAGCAAACCAAAACGTAGAGAAATATCTCAGGTGCTTCATCTCAGAACAACAAGATAACTGGTCAGATCTGTTACCGTGGGCAGAATATGCTATTAACAGCGCAGTAAGTGAATCCACAGGTCATTCTCCTTTCTTCACTGTTTATGGCTTTGATCCTCCCGTGCTCCCCGCCACGTTTCCTGATACCACGATTCCTGCTTTAGATAAACAACTGGCATCATTGAAAGAGACTTGGGGGAGAGTGAGACGGGCACTGGAGGAAAGTAGTGCCATCCAGAAAACTAAGGCCGACAGACACAGGAGGCAGGCACCCGTGTATCAAGTTGGGGACAGGGTTTGGCTGTCTTCACGTAATATCAAGCTCTTAGTGCCTTCCATGAAGTTGGCTCCTAGGTATATCGGCCCCTATAAGATTCTACGGCGACTCAACCCTGTCTCCTATGCTTTGGCGTTACCCCCCCATTTTAAAATACACAATGTGTTCCATGTAAACCTTCTGAAGCCGCTGTTATGTAACCGGTACACCAAAGTCCATGCTCCACCGCCTCCTGTCTCTGTGGAGGGCGAGGAGGAATTCGAAGTTAAGGCCATTCTGGGTGCCAGGCTGTCTAGGGGGTCCTTGCAGTATTTGGTCGATTGGGTGGGTTACGGTCCGGAGGATCGTTCTTGGATTCCGGCTGCAGAGGTCCATGCTCCTAGGCTAGTGAAGGCCTTCTATTTGGCACACCCCCGTGCCCCTGGGGGTCGTCCAGTGGCCGCCCCTGGAGGGGGGGGTTCTGTCACGGGGACCCAGGGGATGCGGCGCCTGGCAGCAGCTTCCTCGCTGCTCGCTGGCCAGGCGCCGAATGTAAGCGCTTCCGGGCCCGCTCACGTGGGACGCCAAGGGGCGGGGCCTGGCGCTGTGACGCGGACCCGCCGGGTTTAAAACCCAGTCTCTCCCATACACCGGTGCCCTGACGTGGTATTCACCTCCCGCAGAGCTCTTGTGTGATTTTGGCTATCTCCTGTGTTAATCCTGTGTATGACCCTTGGCATTGGCAAACGAACCCTCTTGTGTATAACCCTTGGCATTGGCAAACGA
Source organism: Leptobrachium leishanense (assembly GCA_009667805.1). Lineage (NCBI taxonomy): Eukaryota > Metazoa > Chordata > Amphibia > Anura > Megophryidae > Leptobrachium > Leptobrachium leishanense. The sequence goes on along the minus strand of CM019069.1, from coordinate 11,394,701 downwards.
ACCCTCCTGTGTATGACCCTTGGCATTGGCAAACGAACCCTCCTGTGTATGACCCTTGGCATTGGCAAACGAACCCTCCTGTGTATGACTCCTGGCATTGGCATTTACTCTGTTCTAGGTTCTGCCCTTAACGTTGGTACCGAGGTCAGTCTATGTGGCATCCTAAGCACGCATCAGACTACCTCTGCTATTACTAAAGTCCTAGGGAGGACTTGTGATCTGGTCTGTACCCCTGTCTGGTGTTTCCCTTTCTTTGTCTATTACCTGTTTCGTTGCCTTTATAGCTTTGCCGACCATTCAAGGATCGGAAGAGTAGAAAGGGAGCTGCATAAAGAGATTTATATCTTAGTAGTCAGAAAGATTCGTGACGATACTCTATTCCATACCCCTGTCTGGTGTTACCCCTTGTTTATATATTGTCTGGTTATTTGTCTGTTTAGTATCACCGACCATTCAAGGATCGGAAGGGTAGAGAGCGGTCTGCGTAAAGGGACCACACTTTTGGTAATCAGGGGGATCCGTGACAATCGACCAACTGATGAAGCCGGAAGGTGAAACGCGTTTTGTTTGTTTGGATCTGAATTTATGGGATTACATTCAGACCTCGACGATTATAATCATAAATAATTCAAACTGATCTGAATTTATGTAATTCTGAAAACGATTTGGTTCAAACATCAGCAATTCAGAATTGGATCAAACAGAACCGACAATATTTCGGACCATTTTCGAATAGGTCCGAACTGAATCGCACATGTCTAGAAAACACCAGGACATTCTTTTAAATCGCGAAAGCCCCGCAGTGCTGTCTGGCTCACCGTTCCGGCAGGTACGAGCACGGCAAAGTTTCACATACCAGATATGAGAGACGTTGGCCGTACTGGCCTCCAGTATAAACAAAAAATCAGTCCTATAAATGGAAGCTGCAAAAATAAAAAAACCTCTTTAAAATTCCTTCGGTGTCTCCACCCAGAGGCCTGCGCTGCACAGGATGTTGTGTTACAAAAATATGACATTGAAAGAATTTCTGGTTGCATAAACAGACAGGTAGCAGAAGATACGGAGGGTGAGGCAAAGCGCACAGAAATATGCCTCTTCGATTAAGGTTTCATCACATCTCGAAGAGATAAAGAACGCGCCGGTAGACTGCGCTCAATCAGAGGTGGAATCGCCAAGCGAGCAAGCATCGGGCAGCTGCTTAAGCTCATAATCCTCTGTCCTCCGGGTGGTAAAAATAACTGAAAGTGGAGGTGCTCTGCCGTGACGCTCCGCTCGGTTCATCTGACACATAGAATCTCTTGCATGGCAGGATGAAGCTCAGCATACAAAAAGAGAAAGGAAAACATATGGAAGGAACCCGGTGAATGTCACACAGCATACCTTGCACAGGACAGGAAACGCTCCATGAGACACGACGCCACAAAGCATCACAGTGTTACAGTATTATATCAACAAATAGCACTACAGTGTATCATAAACATAACAAGATGTTACATCGTATGTGTATATATATAATGTTACAGTTAAAGTCCGAAATCCGGTAAACCTGACATTACCCAGGCTTCAATACACAATCCACCTTATTGTTACACCTTATTGATCCACCTTATTGTTACACCTTATTGATCCACTCCTTTGATCCATTCTATTAATTCTCCTTACATTTGTAACAGTTTACAAAAATAAGAATGCATGGAGGAATTTGCTTCACAATGTTGGTGTAAGTCTTAGGCTAGGGTCAGACTAACGCATTTTTTGCGTTGTCCGTGAAAAAGTGCGTTCGAACGAATGGACGTATTTTTTCACGGAATACGCGATAGCGCTCATACGATGCGCATTTTCGTCCGTGATTTTGTACGGATCATCAATAAAACCCTTTTTGCGTCTGGACGTTATGTTGGCCGGACGTGTGCAGCGTCTGACGTCTCCTAATCACGCAAACACGCCGCTATGCGGCCGCAGCGCACTCTGTACGTCAGTAGTAGCGGTTTGACGTTCTAGAAAAAATGCATTCGTTTGCCACTTGCGTTGCACGGACGAACTTTCATGCGGCCGTTCGTCGTATGTTCCCCATTGGACGTCATTTGCTGCTAGCACGGCCGTGATTTCGTGCGTCTAAACGCACGTTAAAAATGCTTTCGTCTGACCCTAGCCTAAGGTAGCTTGGGTTTATTAGGTAACACAGGGCAATGTAGACTCACGTCAGCTCACCACTCACAGCCATCCCCCTCCCCAGACTCTGCATCTGCACTCTGAAACAAACCAAGCTCACCACTCACAGCCATCCCCCTCCTCAGACTCTGCATCTGCACTCTGAAACAAACCAAGCTCACCACTCACAGCCATCCCCCTCCCCAGACTCTGCATCTGCACTCTGAAACAAACCAAGCTCACCACTCACAGCCATCCCCCTCCCCAGACTCTGCATCTGCACTCTGAAACAAACCAATCTCACCACTCACAGCCATCCCCCTCCCCAGACTCTGCATCTGCACTCTGAAACAAACCAAGCTCACCACTCACAGCCATCCCCCTCCCCAGGCTCTGCATCTGCACTCTGAAACAAACCAAGCTCACCACTCACAGCCATCCCCCTCCCCAGACTCTGCATCTGCACTCTGAAACAAACCAAGCTCACCAGTCACAGCCATCCCCCTCCCCAGACTCTGCATCTGTACTCTGAAACAAACCAAGCTCACCACTCACAGCCATCCCCCTCCCCAGACTCTGCATCTGCACTCTGAAACAAACCAAGCTCACCACTCACAGCCATTAGGCTTGTGCACCGATTTTTTTTTCGGTTCGATTCGGTTCGATTTTTCGGATTTTTAAAATTTTCGATTCGGCTCGTTTCGACCGATTTCGGTTTCGATTCGATTCGGTTCGGCTCGTTTTTCGGGTACATTTTGTTTTCGGAATTTCGACCATTTTTCGTATTTCCGTGTCACTATGCTCGGTTTTTGTATCAACTTTTCGTGATTTCGGAAATTTTCGTTTTTCGGAATTGTACATTTTTCGGAATATCGACCATTTTTCGTATTTTTTGTGTCACTTTTCTCGTTTTTTGTATCGACTTTTCGTTTTTCGGAAAATTTTCGTTTTTCGGAACGTCTGTTCTCCTCGTTTGACACATTTCAAGTCCATTCGAAAAATCCGAAAATATTTCGTTTCGGCTCGGAAACCGTTTCGGATCTGACATTTTCGGATCTAAAAATTTTCGGAAATTCGGCCGCATCCGAAAACACGAATCGGGAAATTTCGTGAAAATTCCGAAATTCCGAAACCCGAAACGCACATCCCAAACAGCCATCCTCCCCATGCTCTGCATCTGCACTCTGAAACAAACCAGGCTCACCACTCACTGCCATCCCCCTCCCCAGACTCTGCATCTGCACTCTGAAACAAACCAGGCTCACCACTCACTGCCATCCCCCTCCCCAGACTCTGCATCTGCACTCTGAAACAAACCAGGCTCACCAGTCACTGCCATCACCCTCCCAGTCCCCAGACTCTGCATCTGCACTCTGAAACAAACCAAGCTCACCACTCACAGTCATCCCCCTCCCCAGACTCTGCATCTGCACTCTGAAACAAACCAAGCTCACCACTCACTGCCATCACCCTCCCCAGACTCTGCATCTGTACTCTGAAACAAACCAAGCTCACCACTCACAGCCATCCCCCTCCCCAGGCTCTGCATCTGCACTCTGAGAAAAACAAGGTATTCTGCTATCAACATTTCGTCTGCCAAGCCACTCCATTGCTCCAATCATACTGTTCTTATCTTATATTGTCATTTCAGTATTATTCTCAGATTGATTAATTTTCTTTTAATTTTTTTCCCTTTGTTGTTGATAAACTCCCTTCAATCTGCTTCCATCATCCCCTCCAAAGTTGTAAATTCTTTGTATACAGAGTCCACTCCTCCTAAATCTCTGTCTCATTCTTCATACAGCTCACCACTCACAGCCATCACACTCCCCAGTCTCTGCACCCACCTGCCCCATCCACCCTCCCACCCAGTCCTGGGCCCAAACTCATTGCTTCCCTTCCAGCTGCTGCCACATTTTTCTAATTACCCTTTTCAAGTCTAAGCTTCTGGCCATTCCCCATGCAATCCCTGCTGTATTCTTTCTGGCCACCAGCTCCACACTCCCCCTGCTTCCTTTTTGTTTCACTTACCTTTGTAATTTAGATTGTAAGCTCAAGGGATGTCTAGCTGAGCACTTGTAGAAAGTGCTGTATCAGTAGGGCTCTCATGCCTTTCTTCAGTACCTTAGCCGCAGCTTAAAGACAGGTGCATGTAGAGAGCCTTCGTTGGCACAGCAAGCAGACGATGGCTGCTACCCAAAAACATGAGCCTTGACTTCAAGTTGGGTCAGAATAGAACTGACTGTTTATTCATAGAGACACACAGATACAGTCAAGGACCACACATTTGCATACAATCAAACAGATAACATCACAGATAAGATAACTGCACAGGACCTTCAAACAATGGACAATGGGATTTCCTAGGAGGAGAAGGGGGAGGGAGAAAGTAAGGGTAAACAAAAGGAATTTCTTATAGAGAGAATGTACACAATAGAGAGAGCAGGTACTAATACAGAGGTCACACTATACAGAGAGAAGGTACACAGAAAACACAAACACCCTGCATCTAGAATTGTAGATACAGGGTGACTTTTAACAAAGGAAAGAGCAGGAAAACAATATAAAACATGAGGCTCGCACCTCCCAAATACATTTCTAGGCCCATGTACTTCGATTCCAAAGTGACGCACGTCACACTGTCCACTCTGCTTGGTTATCTGGATGCCAAGGTTATCTGTTGCTGTCTAACAATTTTCTCAAAAGTTTGGCAGACCAATCAAAACGAGTCACGCACATGCTCAAGAGGGTGTGGACTTTTCGAGGCTACCGAGAGGTGTTTGTGGCTACTTCTTAGAAGCCAGCAGAGCCCAGCACACCATCGGAGAACCTCGGTGTCCAGATAACCAAGCAGAGTAGATGTTTTCAGAACATGCTTTTGTAACGCAATGTACAGTTACCTGTCTGAGATACTGTAACTTTAGGATGCATCTGGAAACCGTAAACCCACATCTGAGATATCTCAAATTCAACAGGCACCTGCAAGACTTGGCCGAATGTCTCCGGGATCTCAGCTTCAGGAAGCACAATGGAAGGATACATTCGCCTGGAAAATGAATGTATGACCTAATCCGAGGAGCCATGGCTTTCAGAAGCACCCGAGCACCATAATGTATTCTTGCGTTTAATGTGCTTTACCTCTGGGAGGCACCTGGACCGCGCCAACCAGTAGGCTAAAAGGGAGAGATAAAATGTGCATTTACACCAATGGCTTCCAAACCATTTACTGCTACAGGCTTGGGAGCTGAAATTCCAAAATCTGAAGTGTTCCAAAATCCACAGCTTGTGTTTAGTGCCCACAACCCTGACCTTGTGTGACGAGGGAGAAAACAATTAAAAATATTGAATAAATTGACCCTCAGGTTAAGTTTGTGTATAAGGTTATATGTCCGATGGCGGCAGAAGTAATGGTAAGTTTACTAAAGGGGTTGTTCTGAAAAGACCAAACTTGCCACCGAATTGCACCAAACGGTGAATTTCCCCATACGGTGCAATTTTGTGGCAGTTCGTCTCTTCACAAAACTGTCTATTCTCCAAATATTCGCACATTGACAGCAAAATACAGTGCAGTTTGCCGCAATTCAGTGATCTTCGGCAGCAGTGAAATTCTCCAACAGAGTAGTAATGGTTAATCTATTCAGAAATGCCGAACTGCACCGAAGTGTCAGTGAAATGACCTGATTTTCTATGATTCAGTTCGACAGGTTTAAAACAAGCGAATCCCACAGAATTCAATGTAAAAGAATATTATCGTTTTTATTTTTTTCTCATTCAATCGTTTATTGTTTTGATTTTCAGCAAAAACACTCTTTATTTTAATTTTTTTAACACCTTTTTGTATTTTTCGTAATTTTTAGAAAAAAAATTGGATTACCAATTTTTTTTTAAAAGGCGTTTATTTTTTTATTCTGTGACAGACCATTTTATTATTTTTAAAGGACCTTTTTTATTATTTAGACACATTTTATTTTAATGCATTTTTATTGCTTTAAACACCTATTAGAAGAATAGCTGAGTTCAGATTTTTTTTTTTGTCTTCAGTGCACTACGGTGACCCTGTAGTGAATAGTGAGTTCACCGAAGGGTTGGCGAAAGGTCATCAAAGTACAAGGCACCAAAATTTCGCTGAAATTCCGTTCCTTTCTGAATAACTCCTCTAGAGGCTCCAAACTGAATGCAAGTGGTGAGGGTCTTCCCAATAAAAGTATAAGGACTAAAACCCATGGGCAAGTGTGAGGCCACATTCACATAAATAACAAAAGAATAAAAAGACAGTTTGCAACAAAACGATCCCTTGACATGTAAAAAACACATAACTTAAAAATAATAATTGTTACAGACTAATACAGTAAATATGCAAATCTAAGCAAAACTCTGCAGCTTTAAAGAGCCTGAGATCTTAGTTCACCTTGCATGAACATGTTAGGGATGTGCGTTTCAGGTTTCGGAATTTCGGAATTTTCACGAAATTTCCCGATTCGTGTTTTCGGATTCGGCCGAATTTCCGAATCGGGTCGGACCCGAAAACCGATAGATCCGAAAAGTTTTCCGAGCCGAAACGAAAAAATTTCGGATTTTTCGAATGGACTTGAAATGTGTCAAATCAAAATAAATTTTTGCTCTATTCATGATTTCGGTTCCATTCGTGATTTCGGTTCCATTTCGGTAATTCTGGAAATCGTATATTTAACTATTATCGGTTATATCACTGATTCTGTAAATTTTGTATTTGTAAATGCGTATCACTTGTTTCTTGTGGCATTCGGGTCAGTTTAGCGTTTTTTAAATCGTTTTGTTCATTTTTTTTGTTCCTTGGCTTTCATACCATTTTAATATGATTAAATAAAGTTGTGAAATGTATATTCAATTATTCATAAGAAAAAAAGGATCTTTATTTAATAAAAAAAACACGATAGAATCGCCAGAATTATCGTAGACACTTTGAAACGAGGAGAACAGACGTTCCGAAAAAACGAAAATTTCCGAAAAGTCGATACAAAAAACGAACAAAGTGACACGAAAACACGAAAAATGGTCGATATTCCGAAAAAAAAATGTACACGAAAAACGAACCGAACCGAACCGAATCGAAACAGAAATTGGTTGAAACGAGCTGAATCGAAAAGTTTAAACATCCGAACAAATCGAACCGAATTAAACGGACAAAAAAATCGGTGCACAAGCCTAGAACATGTTGCCTTTTATAACCTGATTCATTATATTAATAAAATTGTTGTACCAAGGGTAAATAATGAAACACAAAAATCTGGCTGAAAAAAAAAGGTTTGCATCAATAAACAATAAAGAAGTTAAAATTCAATAAACATGATTTTTTTAAAAATTATAAAAAAAATAATTTTTGGTATAAAATATATTGTGAAGCACTGGGTCTCATGTGAGTGAAAGGAACACATCCATCTCCTAACAGCAATGTGCTTCAGATTTTACTAAATTTTTTGTTTTTTTGTTCCCGGAGGGTTAGATACAAAACGAGAGAAATCTCAATGTATCCTTCCTGGTAAAATACTTTATAAATAAATAGATAATTGAAAGCTATTTTGTAAAATAAATTGGGTTAAAATAATAGTAATGTGATAATTATAAGAATAATATTAATAAGTATAATATAAATAATAATAATAAATTAAATATTATTATTAATGTTAGATAATCACTTATTAATATTAAAATTAAATAGTGATGATTTAATAATAACAATATTATTATTAATAATAATTATAATAATAATAAGAGGAAGAAAAAGAAAAATAATAATAAAATTAAATAGTAATAATATTGGTAATAATAATAAATAGATACAAAACGAGAGAAATCTCAATGTATCCTTCCTGGTAAAATACTTTATAAATAAATAAATAATTTAAAGCTATTTTGTAAAATAAATTGGGTTAAAATAATAGTAATGTGATAATTATAAGAATAATGTTAATAAGTATAATATAAATAATAATAATAAATTAAATATTATTATTAATGTTAGATAATCACTTATTAATATTAAAATTAACTAGTGATGATTTAATAATAACAATATTATTATTAATAATAATGATAATAATAATAATAAGAAGAAAAAGAAAAATAATAATAAAATTAAATAGTAATAATATTGGTAATAATAATAATAAATATTATGTGATTATAACAATAATAAGTAATTATCTTAACAACAACAATAATAATAAAATCTAATTTTATTTTAGTATATATTAGTCAAAGCTATGACAAGTGCAGATTCCAAAAAAATATAAATGTCTGGAATGAACATATTAGGTCCTATGAATAATAATAAGAAGATCTGTTACAGGAAGAAAAAAAACTCTATTTAAAAAAATCTGAAAAAAATATTAGAAAAATGCCTAACAAAATCAGATTTTTCTTGCTGTGGACTAAAAAAATAAACAGTTTAATAGATATTGAATAAAAAAGGGAATATTTTGAAACCTATGGGATTCGCCTGATTAAACCTGCCGAATGAAACCACCGAACATCAGGGCATTTCACTGACATTTCTCTGCTGTTCGGTGTCTGTGAATAGATTAACCATTGCTTCTCTATGGGGGGATTTCACTGCCCTCGAACAGGCACCGTATTTCGCTGGCAGTTTGGCAAAATTCGGCCAACTGTCTGCTTTCTGAATAGCCGAATGGCCCCAAAATGTCACCGTACGAGGAAATTCACTGTTCGGTGACATTTCGGGGCGGGATCGGCTCCCTCTGAATAACCCTTATAGAGTAAAGGATACTAAAATAAATGCCTGGGACGGGAATTATCTGAATATCAATGGAATGTTAATTAAAATTGAAACGATGACTTGGAACATCCAGGATGAAGTAGGTCAAATGTGGAATCTCACCCCCCCCTCCCCCGCCCCGAATGCTCCTCTTTTAATTTAAACCTAGACTTAACACCTTTAGGAGAAGAGCCAAGATTCACATTAACTCTGGATATGAGATATTTGTCACATTTTGACCCCACGGCCCACCTGTTTGGGATCAGCTAAACCGGGTGGATATTCCAGACGCTAATAAATGTGTGTCTTGGTAGAGGTTAAAGATTATTGTCCATGGACTCTGCGAGAAACTTGCAAACGGTGGTGATATTTATACATTCAGTTATTTATTTAATGAATTCTTCCATGGTGTTAATAACGACACGTCCGTCATCGCTGGAATAATGTCAGTGTATAATTAGAGGACAGCTTAGTGCGTGAATGCCTGTCCGGTTACTATAAGCCGCCACTACTCACTGCGCGGCTCCCAAAAATGCTTTCCACTTACATGGGGCCATCATGACTTTCCACGTGGATACACAACATATTTATATCAGATCTACCCCCCCCCCCCATCACTTTACAGGCTGAAGATTCATCATGCTTTAACATTGTAACCGTATTACATCATCATTATTATTATTATTATTTATAAGGAACATTCTGCTCATCCTGATCACTTTATCATTTTAAAGTCTTCAGGATGTGAGCAGTAACCCCCACCCAATCAGGTGAACTCACAAGGCTGAAGCATAGGAGTTTCCTCCACCCAACCCAGCGTCGCCAGCAGCCGGGATTTTGAATTTGTCACTAGTGATATCACACACAGACAGCGGCCGAAGTCACCCTCTGAGACCAATCGCTGGAGCGAGGAACCTCTAAAAAGACACCCGCACAGCCAGAATATACGGAGGAGCCCCTAAAAAGACACCCACACACACCCTGAATATATGGAGGAATCCCTAAAAGACACCCGCACACCCTGAATATATGGAGGAACCCCTAAAAGACATCCACACACCCTGTATATATGGAGGAGCCCCAAAAAAGACACCCATACACCCTGAATATATGGAGGAGCCCCATAAAAGACATGAACACACCCTGAATATATGGAGGAGCCCCTAAAAAGACACCCGCACACCCTGAATATATGGAGGAGCCCCATAAAAGACATGAACACACCCTGAATATATGGAGGAACCCCTAAAAAGACACCCGCACACCCTGAATATATAGAGGAGCCCCTAAAAAGACACCCACACACCCTGAATATATGGGGGAACCCCTAAAAAGACACCCGCACACCCCGAATATATGGAGGAAACCCTAAAAAGACACCCGAACACCCTGAATATATGGAGGAGCCCTAAAATGACACCCACACACCCTGAATATATGGAGGAGCCCCTAAAAAGACACCCGCACACCTTGAATATATGGAGGAACCCCTAAAACACACCCACACACCCTGAATATATGGAGGAGCCCCTAAAAAGACACCCGCACACCCTGAATATATGGAGGAGCCCCTAAAAAGACACCCGCACACCCTGAATATATGGAGGAGCCCCTAAAAAGACACCCACACACCCTGAATATATGGAGGAGCCCCTAAAAAGACACCCACACACCCTGAATATATGGAGGAGCCCCTAAAAAGACACCACACACCCTGAATATATGGAGGAACCCCTAAAAAGACACCCGCACACCCTGATTATATGGAGGAGACCCTAAAAACACACCCACACACCCTGAATATATGGAGGAACCCCTAAAAAGACACCCACACACCCTGAATATATGGAGGAACCCCTAAAAAGACACGCACACACCCTGAATATATGGAGAAACCCCTAAAAAGACACCCGCACACCCTGAATGTAAGGAGGAGCCCCTAAAAAAGACACCCGCACACCCTGAATATATGGAGGAGCCCCTAAAAAGACACCCACACACCCTGAATATATGGAGGAGCTCCTAAAAAGACACCCACACACCCTGATTATATGGAGGAGACCCTAAAAATACACCCACACACCCTGAATATATGGAGGAGCACCTAAAAAGACACCACACACCCTGAGTGTAAGGAGGAGCCCCTAAAATAGACACCCGCACACCCTGAATATATGGAGGAGCCCCTAAAAAGACACCCGCACACCCTGAATATATGGAGGAGCCCCTAAAAAGACACCCGCACACCCTGAATATATGGAGGAGCCCCTAAAAAGACACCCACACACCCTGAATATATGGAGGAGCCCCTAAAAAGACACCCACACACCCTGAATATATGGAGGAGCCCCTAAAATACACCCGCACACCCTGAATATATGGAGGAGACCCTAAAATACACCCGCACACCCTGATTATATGGAGGAGACCCTAAAAACACACCCACACACCCTGAATATATGGAGGAACCCCTAAAAAGACACCCACACACCCTGAATATATGAAGGAACCCCTAAAAAGACACCCACACACCCTGAATATATGAAGGAACGCCTAAAAAGACACGCACACACCCTGAATATATGGAGAAACCCCTAAAAAGACACCCGCACACCCTGAATGTAAGGAGGAGCCCCTGAAAAAGACACCCGCATACCCTGAATATATGGAGGAGCCCCTAAAAAGACACCCACGCACCCTGAATATATGGAGGAGCTCCTAAAAACACACCCACACACCCTGATTATATGGAGGAGACCCTAAAAACACACCCACACACCCTGAATATATGGCGGAACCCCTAAAAAGACACCCACACACCCTGAATGTAAGGAGGAGCCCCTAAAAAAGACACCCGCACACCCTGAATATATGGAGGAGCCCCTAAAAAGACACCCGCACACCCTGAATATATGGAGGAGCCCCTAAAAAGACAACGCACACACCCTGAATATATGGAGGAGCCCCTAAAAAGACACCCACACACCCTGAATATATGGAGGAATCCCTAAAAGACACCCGCACACCCTGAATATATGGAGGAACCCCTAAAAGACATCCACACACCCTGAATATATGGAGGAGCCCCATAAAAGACATGAACACACCCTGTATATATGGAGGAGCCCCAAAAAAGACACCCATACACCCTGAATATATGGAGGAGCCCCTAAAAAGACACCCGCACACCCTGAATATATGGAGGAGCCCCTAAAAAGACACCCGCACACCCTGAATATATGGAGGAGCCCCTAAAAAGACACCCACACACCCTGAATATATGGAGGAATCCCTAAAAGACACCCGCACACCTGAATATATGGAGGAGCCCCTAAAAAGACACCCACACACCCTGAATATATGGAGGAGCCCTAAAAAGACACCCACACACCCTGAATATATGGAGGAATCCCTAAAAGACACCCGCACACCCTGAATATATGGAGGAACCCCTAAAAGACATCCACACACCCTGTATATATGGAGGAGCCCCTAAAAAGACACCCACACACCCTGAATATATGAAGGAACCCCTAAAAACACACCTGCATACCCTGAATATATGGAGGAAACCCTAAAAAGACACCCGAACACCCTGAATATATGGAGGAGCCCTAAAATGACACCCACACACCCTGAATATATGGAGGAGCCCCTAAAAAGACACCCGCACACCTTGAATATATGGAGGAACCACTAAAAGACACCCACACACCCTGAATATACGGAGGAGCCACTAAAAGACACCCGCACACCCTGAATATATGGAGGAACCCCTAAAAAGACACCCACACACCCTGAATATATGGAGGAGCCCCTAAAAAGACACCCACACACCCTGAATATATGGAGGAGCCCCTAAAAAGACACTCACACACCCTGAATATATGGAGGAGCCCCTAAAAAGACACCACACACCCTGAATATATGGAGGAACCCCTAAAAAGACACCCGCACACCCTGAATATATGGAGGAACCCCTAAAAGACACCCACACACCCTGAATATATGGAGGAACCCCTAAAAAGACACGCACACACCCCTGAATATATGGAGAAACCCCTAAAAAGACACCCGCACACCCTGAATGTAAGGAGGAGCCCCTAAAAAAGACACCCGCACACCCTGAATATATGGAGGAGCCCCTAAAAAGACACCCGCACACCCTGAATATATGGAGGAGCCCCTAAAAAGACACCCGCACACCCTGAATATATGGAGGAACCCCTAAAAAGATACCCACACACCCTGAATATATGGAGGAACCCCTAAAAAGACACCCACACACCCTGAATATATGGAGGAGCTCCTAAAAAGACACCACACACCCTGAATATATGGAGAAACCCCTAAAAGACATCCACACACCCTGAATATATGGAGGAGCCCCTAAAAACACACCCGCACACCCTGAATATATGGAGAAGCCCCTAAAAAGACACCCATACGCCCTGAATATATGGAGGAACCCCTAAAAAGACACCCACACACCCTGAATATAAGGAGGAGCCCCTAAAAAGACACCCACACACCCTGAATATATGGAGGAGCCCCTAAAAAGACACCCACACACCCTGAATATATGGAGGAGACCCTAAAAAGACACCCGCACACCCTGAATATATGGAGGAGCCCCTAAAAAGACACCCACACACCCTGAATATATAGAGGAGCCGCTAAAAAGACACCCACACACCATGAATATAAGGAAGAACCCCTAAAAAAACACCCACACACCCTGAATATATGAGGAGCCCCTAAAAAGGACACCCGCACACCCTGAATATATGGAGGAGACCCTAAAAAGACACCCGCACACCCTGAATATATGGAGGAGCCCCTAAAAAGACACCCACACACCCTGAATATATAGAGGAGCCGCTAAAAAGACACCCACACACCATGAATATAAGGAAGAACCCCTAAAAAGACACCCACACACCCTGAATATATGGAGGAGACCCTAAAAAGACACCCGCACACCCTGAATATATGGAGGAGCCCCTAAAAAGACACCCACACACCCTGAATATATAGAGGAGCCGCTAAAAAGACACCCGCACACCCTGAATATATTGAGGAACCCCTAAAAGACACCCACACACCATGAATATAAGGAAGAACCCCTAAAAACACACCCACACACCCTGAATAAACTGTCACATCCCAAATATTTTGGGGAGTCCGCTTAATACACACCCACATACCGGAATAAATAGAGGAAACCCTAAAAGGAGGGATATTAGGGAATAAAAGAGGGATTTGGGTTATGATAGAGACTCTCCCTCCTAAATTGGACGCGATCCATGGTTTAATATAAAAACACATTTGTAGTAATGTATAAATAATAATAATGGTCGCTTATATATAAAAGGAACATGTGGCTGTTTAATTGACAGCTTCTTATAGACGTGATTTCAATGTGATTTAACCTCAGCCTGAACAATTAAAAAGTCCATGCGGAGACATTGTAATTGTTCCCCCTGTAGAACAAGAAACATTTCACCAAATATTATGCAACGCGAGCTGGATGACTTGTACGAAGTGATCTGCCTGACGGGTCCTGTGTCAGCTAAGATCCTATTCAACCCATGACATCAGTGCAGGGCGGCCAGCAGACAGAATGTCCCATGATGTCATACGTTGGAACAGGACATTCCCAGATGAATGGCAATTTAAAAGAATGATGACTACATTAATGTTTACATGGATTAGACAACAATCAACCTCAACAATTCCAACCAAGCAGTGTCAACACATGGGAGGCGAGAACAATGCAGGAGCTCCGGTGTCCAGGGGATCGTGTAGTGATGTCTGCGGGAGGATCTGTGCAACAATTACTTTCACTTAGATGACTTGAAATAAAAGAGGTTTCAGATGCGATGCCTCCCACTGATGGGCTCCTAATGAGGTGGGAACTTTTGTCATCCGCATTAATCATGGCGCATGCTGCGGGCAGGCACTGGCGGGCATCGATATTCCCCGTCGAGGATACGTGTCTGCTTCTTTTGGAGTTATTTACCATTTGTTAACCATTTTATTGCCCTAGTTGACAAGTGCAACACAAATCTTTGTCCACGCCAAAATAGTTTTCCCCACGTTCGGGTGAGCATTTTCCACATTGATGTTCCTCTTTTATTTCCTACATTTAGCAGGTTATTCCTATTTAAGAGAAGAGTCCGCAGACTTATCCCGTTACAAGTATTTATAGATCACCAACAAGTTCCATAGCGCTGTACAATGGAAGAGACAGAACAACAAATATACACACACGTTACACGGAACAGTAGGAGAGGGGACCCTGCTCAAGAGCTTACAATCTAGAAGCAGAGGGGTGACACATTAGATGAGCGTAAATAGCTGTGTATGGGAAGTAGCGAGGCGCATGTGGGCTGGATGGGAAGATGGCGAAAGAAATGTACAGTGGGGGATCATGGAGTGAGCCGGAACACTTTTTTTAAAGTAATGTGTTTTCAGAGACTTCTTGAAGGACTGGAGAGACTGGGAGAGTCTGATGTTGTGGGGGAGGGAGTTCCATAGAAAGGGGGCAGCCAGGGAGAAGTCCTGAAGGTGGGAGTTGGGGATGCGGGTACAAGGAACTGATAGCATCGGATCATTTACCGAGCAAAGTGGTCATTATGGGATGTACCTGCTAATAAGGGATGAGATGTAGGCAGCGGTGCGGTTATGGAGAGCTTGGTATGTGATGCACCAGTGTTTTGAATTGGATTCTATAGGAGACAGGGATCCAGTGTAGAGATTGACAAAGGTGGGTGGTGTGAGAGGTGCGGGAGGTGAGGTGGGTGAGCCTGGCACAGACAATCATTACAGACTGCAGAGGCAGAATCTGGGATCTCTTAAGGCCAGACAGAAGGAGGTGACAGTAGTCAAGGCGGGAGATAATAAGAGCTTGGATGAGTGTTTTAGTAGAGTCCTGATTAAGACAGGACGGACGCGCGCAATGTTTTCTAGGTGGAAGTAGCAAGATTTGTTTAGAGACTGAATGTGAGGAGTAAAAGATAGATTGGAGTCCAAGAGGTCCCCTAGGCAACGAGCCTGAGTGGTAGAAATAGTGTTGGCACCATTCACCATTCTCATCTGACCAATAGTCCCTGTGAGCTGCAAAGCAGTGAACATGCTGAGGCCTACACCTACTTACCGTGTTTCATGGCCATCCTCTTGCCGACTATCCTGCCCGGTGGTGGGTCATATTGGCATATGGGGAGGTGGTTCTGACGCAAGTGACACAATGTAGCTGTCCTGTTATCCATTCCTGTGCGAGTTTGGCACTGCTGATGAACTGATGCATGAACTGAACTGGCCAACAACTCCATGTTTAGCTAAGATGAACATCCAAAGAATGGCGACATGACGCACTGAAACAATGAGCTGCGTCACTATTGGACAGTGAGTCAATCTGGCAGAGGGGGGGTTTGCTTCCCTACAGATAAGCAGCACATCATGGCTCAGCCTATAACATGTTCACGTGCCCTGTGGCTCCAGAGGGCCCTTGCCATACCTGGTGGCAGGTTGCCTAAGCAATGCAGGTGTAAGAGTCCCTCCATGTTACCAAAGATAGACTAGCCAGGATGCCCAGAAATTTCCCGGTGGGCCGCAACATTTGAGTCCTGTCAGAGCACTCTGACTCATCACTAACGGTCGATTAGTAAGGTCTGCGCCAGGCAGAGGTGCCAGACCACCGGGGAAAACATATTGCCTGCTGTGTGGTCCCACTCTCTGCAAACTAATATAAGCAAAAAAGAGGGCAATATATTATTTTTAACTTGTTTTGGAAATGGGCAGCTCGGGGGAGGGGGGCCTGACCAGTAGTTCAGAAAGCAGCCCCAAGGGTTCTGATGGCAGCCCTGGCTCTGTGAATCATTCATCTTATTGGAACTCAGGGACTCGGACCTGATTTATTGCTGACATCATAAATAAAAATTATTATTTTTCTGGCAGATTTGCTTCCTGACCAAAATAAAACTCACCCCCTGTAATATGTGGTTGTGTCGTCTTTTTGTAATCACCGCGTCATCGTGTGGATAAGCTCATGCTATGTCACAGCATTTATTGGCGTCCAGAGCGGCATTAATTTGTGGCCAAGATCTTGTATTGATGATGGGAGAGTCGCGGCGCTGCGTAAAGTCTTCTCCAGCACATTATCCCAAAGATTAACCTCAATGGGGTTAAGGTCTGGACTGTGCGGTGGCCAATCCATGTGTGAAAATGATGTCTCATGCTCCCTCAACCACTCTCGCACAATTTGAGCCCAATGAATCCTGGCATTGCCATCTTGGAATATGCCCGCTGTGCCATCAGGGGAGAAAAAACCCATTGATGGAAAAACCTGTTCATTCAGTATATTCAGGGAGTCACATGACCTCATTTTATGCTGAAGCCTATTAATCACTGCAGTAATTATCAAATGGAAGGCGAGCACCGATTGGCCGAGATACATCCAGGGGGAGAGTATTTTTTGGCCAGGCAGTGTGTATTTATATTTAGGTAAACACACTATTCACAATTTAGATCTTAGAAGAATATATAATAAATTGTTGCACAATGTATCTGCATAGAATGTATTTATTTATTTATTTATTTAGAAAGAATTTTACCAGGAAGGATACATTGAGATATACAGTATATATAGCAGTATGTACAGAAATGCAGGCTGTGCAGGGTTTAATGCATTACTATATAAACAATCAGTATAAATATTCCTAAAACATATGTCCTCATCACAAGGGCTCTCCTTATATAACGCACATGAACACAGGATATTAGGATAACATTCATGCTAACAATGATTACCGTAGGGAGGTGACAGGTGAGTACTTGTTGAATCTCCTTATGTCACCATTTAGTTCATAAACCCCTGTGTATCCATCCTACATCAGCCTGGCGACACTCCACAGAGAGCTGAGGCATCGATGGCAGATTATGGACCTGCTATCAGACATGAACACTGGGCGCCTGATGGGATATTGGAGGCTTTGCAGAAAAAAACATATTCTTAAATAACATTTTAATTGTCTAGGAAAACAAATCCTTGCGAAAAGCCGCATCTGATTTCTACGTTGGCCAGCCCTGAAAGCTCGGTGTGAACGGATAACGCTGCTGTGTCCTTTGTTATAGGATTTAATAATTGGCATCGCTGGAAAAACGTGTAAACATATTGAATGGTGAATACTGTAAGCCCTGATAACCTGTTCTCACACATTCTCCAAAATCTACCTTTTGTAAACAAGTTACTTTAATTTCTATTCTGCCTTTATTGCCCCCACTGGGAGGCTATTCCATGTATCTACTACCCTTTCTATATCTCTGTTACTGCTCCCACTGGAGGCTATTCCATGTATCTACTACCCTTTCTATATCTCTGTTACTGCTCCCACTGGGAGGCTATTCCATGTATCTACTACCCTTTCTATATCACTGTTACTGCCCCCACTGGGAGGCTATTCCATGTATCTACTACCCTTTCTATATCTCTGTTACTGCTCCCACTGGGAGGCTATTCCATGTATCTACCCTTTCTATATCGCTGTTACGGCCCCACTGGGAGGCTATTTCATGTATCTACTACCCTTTCTATATCTCTGTTACTGCTCCCACTGGGAGGCTATTCCATGTATCTACTACCCTTTCTATATCTCTGTTACTGCTCCCACTGGGAGGCTATTCCATGTATCTACCCTTTCTATATCGCTGTTACGGCCCCACTGGGAGGCTATTCCATGTATCTACTGCCCTTTCTATATCGTTGTTACTGCCCCCACTGGGAGGCTATACCATGTATCTACTACCCTTTCTATATCATTGTTACTGCCCCCACTGGGAGGCTAATCCATGTATCTACTACCCTTTCTATATTACTGTTACTGCTCCCACTGGGAGGCTATTCCATGTATCTACTACCCTTTCTATATCACTGTTACTGCCCCACTGGGAGGCTATTCCATGTATCTACTACCCTTTCTATATCGTTGTTACTGCCCCCACTGGGAGGCTATTCCATGTATCTATTACCCTTTCTATATCACTGTTTTTGCCTCCACTGGGAGGCTATTCCGTGTATCCGCTACCCTTTCTATATCACTGTTACTGGTGCCACACATACTTATTTCTATTTTGATACATTTATTTGATAGAAACATTTAAATACGTAAAGGGAATCCACAAGGTAGAGGAAGGGAGTATATTTAAAAGGAAACAAAGTAGCAAAACAAGAGGACATACAGTGGCAAGAAAAAGTATGTGAACCCTTTGGGATTACGTGGAGTTTTGCATGAATTGGTCATAAAAAGTGCTCTGATCTTCATCTAAGTCACAACAATTTGAAAAACACAGTCTGCTTAAAATAATACAACACAAACATTATATGTTTTCATGTGTTTATTGAACAGAACATGTAAACATTCACAGTGCAGGGTGGAAAAAGTATGTGAACCCCTAGCCTAACGACTTCTCCAAGAGCTAATTGGAGCCAGGAGTGAGCCAACCTTGAGTCCAATCAGTGTGATATTATTGGATGTGTTGCTGAAAGCTGTCCTGCCCTTTAAAAACACACACCAGTTTTGGGTTTACTGGTTTCAAGAAGCACTGCCTGATGTGAACCATGCCTCACAGAAAAGAGCTCTCAGAAGACCTACGATTAAGAATTGTTGACTTGCATGAAGCTGGAAAGGGTTACAAAAGTATCTCCAAAAGCCTTGATGTTCATGTGTCCACGGTAAGACAGACTGTCTACAAATGGAGAAAGTTCAGCACTGTTGCTACTTTCCCTAGGCATGGTTGTCCTGTAAAGATGACTGCAAGAGCACAGTGCAGAATGCTTAATGAGGTAAAGAAGAACCCTAGAGTGTCAGCTAAAGACTTACAGAAATCTCTGGCACATGCTAACATTTTTGTTGACACATCTACAATAAGGAAAACATTAAA